>APFE030867311.1:60710-150945 GCA_000404065.3 Pinus taeda
CCTTGGTTTCTTTGGTTCTTTGCCTTTGTCAGTCGACACGCATTTACTTCTGAGGCGAGAAGTTTTTCATTTGAATTTCGACTAGAAACCGTACGAGCTTTCTTCGATGTAGCCTTTATGGTTTTTGTGCTAGTCGTACCTATCACATCATCGCTAGAATGAGAGTCTTTGATTGATTCAGAAGGAGGAGGAATGGAAAATTCCGGTCTAGGAGCATCAGGGATTTTGTCATAGAGCATGCTAGACTGAGTATAGATCAAGTCTAGATACTGTGCCCATGCAATGACTTGCTCTTCAATGACGACCCCTCCCTTTGCCACATATTTTGTGATAGAAGGAAACAATGACTTAATAAACCATTCAGTTAACAACTGATCAGGAACATATGTTTTTACCATCCTACGATGACGCTGCCACTCATGGATATGATCAGATATGTGAGTGGCTATCGTCTGTTTGAAATTGGTAAGAAGCTTTGTTCCTGTTTCGTACCTTATTGGTAACTGAAAATGGGTTAAAAAGGTTGTGGCAAGGGTGCTGAAGTTATCAAATGAAGCTCTAGGCAATTCAATGTACCATTTTGCTGTCGGACTAGTTAACGTTTGCTAAAAAAGGTGAAGCCTAATCGAATCATCATTGATAGTGTTGGATGAACACCACAGATGAAAGGTCATCACATGATTCGATGGGTCTTCACCCATATTTCCATTAAATTTAGGAATATCTGACGAAAGTTTATGAGGAATCGCCAGCCACCAAGGGGCATAAGCAATTGGATCGTTTGTTAGCCGATTTAGATCCGGTAACTCTAAAGTCGCCACAAAGGGCAACTGTTGATTCAGGTTCGGCGAAGCATACCCAGGATAGGATGGTATCGCCTGAGCAGTGGGTCTTTGCATACTAGCATAATGCATTTGATGCTAATAACTTTGGTAAGGTTGATGAGCATAACCATTTTGATATGATTGTTGTTGACCATTTTGAATATACGGCTACCCATTACTTGCAAATACTTGTTGTTCAGATCCTTGGTAAGCTTGTTGGAATTGCGGTTGTTGATATTGCACCAGCCATGGTTGTGAGACCATTTGCTATTGTCCAATACTGGCTATTTGACCAAGATGAGGGGTAATAGTACCTGTTTGAACCTGGGTTGCTCCGGTTAGGGAGCCACTAATTGGTGATTGCAGCTGTGTCGTGGAGACATGAGGCTGTTGTATTACGACCTGAGAAACTTGATGTTAGCATACAATAGGCAACGCTTGTACTTGCGACACTGTCACAATGGCCGGCGTAGTGGGGATATTCGACACAGGTAGGCTTTGTTGCATTGAGTATACAACTCTTGGTTGTTGAGGTAGTATTGGCACCCAACCGCTAGATGTAATTCCAGCCTGACCCGAATTTTGTTGCGAACTCCCATATAGTTGTTCTCCCAGAGGAAACAATGAAAGGGCATATTGCACCCCATATGGTGGCAATCTAGTACTCAAAGGAATGATTGGACTTTGGGGACCAGACTGCCCAAATTGATAATGTTGCGAAGGATCAATTTGTTGAGACTCCACATAAGAGATTCCAGATATTATTCCGGACGAACAAACGAGAACAGACCATACTGTCGAAACAGTCCCTAGATGGACTCCATTTAGCAGTTGAGAGCTAGTTGGGACAGATGGTACACCAGCGAACATTGTTGGAGTAGCAACAGGAGGTTCTGCTATTGCTGCATTAGATGACACAGTCCAAGATGTCGATGGTTGTTCAGACATATCTAGTCTATCCAAAATATTTCCTAGCTATTCTACAGGAACTTGCAATGAAGGGAGACAAACTTCTGATGAAGAAGGATATAGGGTGATCCCGACTCCAAAATGAAATGGAGTACTGGATGGAGGAAACTCCACAATCTCTTCTATAGAAATCAATCCAGGTGGGAGAGATAGACCGTCAGGTCCGTAAAATATTTCTGGTGCCGAAGAAGGTATACACTCTACAAAGACAGTTGTTGGAGGGGTAACACCTTCCGAATCAGCTGTAGATGGAGCTGATTCAAGAATATAAGCATTTACTGTTACACTAGGATTAGTTCTAATGCCCTCTTGTGGCTGCGGAACTCCTCCTGTAAAGGCAGGGGTACCAGAGATGGTTGGAGTAACCGGAGTCCCTGAGGATGTTGTAACACAAGTTCCAAGCAAACCAGGGGACTTTGATCCAGTTAAACGAGTTTGCTTTGTCCGGAATAGTTTCATTTCTGGAGTCAAAGATGGTTGACTCATTAATCTTCAAGAAAAATGGAGTTTCGATTGAATTTCTTCCACGATTGCGGATTACTTGATCAACTCAAAATAAAGGGGAAAAAGTGATTCCAAATTTAATGAATTTTAGACGCTTTGACACAACTTGCTTTTTCAATTTTCTATTGTGTCATATATAAAATTGCGAAGCATGACAGTGCTACTCAGCTCTTTCGGATTTTTAATGAGCCTGATGCAAAGTCGGCTAAGTGTCTTCAGAATGGCCCTTGATCATCCTTACAGTGGCGTGAGAAAGATGACAAGAGAAACGCCTCTCTAGACCATCTAAAGAGCGTAGAGGAGATTCCAAACCATCAGCCCAACTACAGAATACTTTTACGGTATGGAGCATCAATCATTCCCGATGTTGGTTTTAGGCATTCGATCGAGGTGGTAGACACTGGCTTCCTAAGATAAGGATATAGCTATTTGTGGTCTCCCAATATATACTTGACGTACGTCGGGAGCACATTCCGTACTGGCACTTTCTCTCAAAGCAGAGGATACAAACCTACAATGAAAGCGATAGTTACCAGGCTTTACGACGCCGGAATACGTCTCTAGCCTAGACTTCTAAATGTTGTGTGTTAGGTTCCAAAGCGTTTTTATGTTCATTAAATTTATTTTACAATTGATCTTTCTTAAGAAGTTTGCCTTTCAGGTTTACTGTGTGATGTAGATATGCAATTCCTAAAATGAAATCTAAGATGATAAACAATCATTTAATCTTCTTTTTGCAATGAAAATCCTAGCTACTAAGTAGATGCACAGTCCTAGAGCACACACTAGATGCACAGTACTAAATAAAAATAAACAAGAAGTATAAATGAAAATTCACATGCATGTATTTGTTTTCGGTTTCTTAATGTGTGGATGACAAAAAGAATGCTAAGTACAAATCTGAATTATTTTAAGCGACAATACTAACGATTTTCTCTTCAAAAGACGAAAGGAAGATAACGACGACACTTTGCGATTTTGGATTGAAAACTGCTTTGGACACTTGAAAAACTATTGATTCAAATCAAATACAAGATTAATAGTGTAATCGACCATCGAGAACAGTAGGATTCTTTTCTTTGACTGAAAACGACACTTGCAACACTTCCAAATCAAAAGACGACAGTTTGATTACTCTACTTTGTAAAGGAGAACTGTAAATGGCGAACAATACATAAAAACATTTACAGTTCTTTGTACTATGGAGGCTGAATCATGCAAAGGAAGGGAGTTTTCACAGTGGTATACTGATCACAAATAGCAAAACTCCTGAATAAAGCTGAAGAGGGTGAACAAAAAACCAAAATCTAGAAGCAGAAGAAGTCTTATCTGATCATCGCACCTGTAACACAGGGAAAGAGTGATGCATCCCACCTACTGCACATGGGAGGTGCGATGTATCTAGATTCCCAATTGGAGAAGGTGTGATGGTCCAGGGACGGGACTTCAACTTGGTTCTTGGTCACAGTTTGCAGCTTAGTTCAGGGATTTAAGCTGAGCTAATGATAGTCAGTAAATGCAAATCACAGGGGCTGATCTAATGAGGCTACTTGAGCCACCACTAGGGAAATTAGGATATTTGCAAATCAATTGTTCAATTTATAAACAAAACTCGAAGATAGACTTAAGCAACATTGATCTACTTTGCACTTGCATAGCAAATGCAATTTGAAGTTTAGCTGGCTTGACTTCAGGCTTCGTCTGTAAGTTTATAAAGCAAACAAATATAGACAAGCAAACAAGCTATTTGCTCCCCAGTGGATTCTTGTTATCGGGAAATCTAGTGTCTATGCAGAGTTTCTAGTCCCACTAAGATGGGTAGCTATGAACAGATTAAAGTTACTTTCATTTTCCTTTACGAGAAGTAGATAGGAGAGGAGCAAAGAATACCAACCTCAATCTTTCGCTTGGTTCCTTGCTTGTTCCTTCTCTCCTCTGATAGATATTTGTTGCTCTTTCCTTGATCATTCTGCTTCAAAGAGTACCTGTAAAGTCAAAGCAGCATAATACCTTCAAAGTGCAGAGATCTACAATCATAAACAATATAGGACCAGATATATATTGACCACACAAATGCATATATTACCAGACATACAAGAATGTGGAGGAAAACTTGAATAACTTTATTGATATAAAGATTAGAAGAGAGGATTAAAACCCATTGGTCTGACCCAGCGTCATCCTCCTAGCATGAAAGCCCTTCTTCACCTCATGAAAAGCTTAGATCACCCAACATTATGATATTCCACCAGGAAACCAACAACACTTCCTTACAAGATACAAGATTCCAGCCTCTGGATCTCTGAGATGAGGGATCCATATATAGAAGATTGCAGGGGGTGAGTCAGCTTTTGGGATTTTTATTAGTGTCTTCTCTCTGTTAGTTCTTGATTCCACTTAGAGATTGGTGATCTCTTACTCATCCCTGGGCGAATTCAGAGAGGCAAGTGTCACAGGAGAAGTTTCTGGAAGATTCCAAGATCATCCACCTTGCAAACTGTCTCTGCCATTTGTCTACTCTCGCCCATCGCACCCTACAGAAGGGCTTTTCAGTATGCATCGCACTTTTTGCATGTGGCGGGGGAGATGCATCGCACCTTCTACACTGAGAAGTTTGTATGGTCCAATTTTGACCAGTTCTCAGCAATTTTCTATGGAGAACTTTTGGGAGATGATGTAATCAGCTGACCTTATTCCTTTAGGGTATGAAACAACACTTTTAGGGACTCAGAATTACTTGGTTTATGGACATATATGATTGGGGTTGCAGTGCCCAAATATGTCTATAACAACAGGCCATAGGTCGCAAGGTTTCTCAGATCGTAAAGTCACGTAGGTTGCGTGGTCGTGCAGGTCACGTTGTTTTTCCTATCACGACCTTGGGACATGCAACTTGTGTCTTTGGGAGAGTTTGAGGGGATGAATGTGACTTAGGAGAGGTCCTTGGGGATTTCCAGGTGTAGATGGCTTGGTTTGTAGGGATAACATGTTATCTAGGGACTAGAAATGGGCAATGAAGACACTCAAGGAGGCTCATGAAGCTACACAGCAACTCAGTGAGGGTTTGCAACCAAAATGAGGCCAAATCACAAATAAATCCCTCCTAGTTGGGAACTTGTAGAGTCGGGGCGGAAGAGGAGGACACATGGCGAAAAGAAATCATTACTAGTAAGCGGAAAGGTCACCTACCTACGAGGGTCACACGCATTGTCTAGTCATCGAGCTTCTCCATTCTTCGTGCAACCAAGAAGAGCTATGCAAATGACTGGTTAAGGCCAGTATTTATTATTTGGGTCACACATGTGGGGGTCGAATGGGTCGCATTTTCTGAGTTAGGGTGGCATGTGACCCTTGTGACCTTTACGGGTTGCATAGGTCACATTTCTAGGTGGTGGGACCTCTGTGACCTTGTGACCCAACGACTTAGTCAGTTGCACTAGTCCCATAGGTTGCGCAGCAAGAAGCATTTTCTTTGTGACGCTTGTGACTTATCGATTTAGTGAGGTCACATGGGTCGCAAAAGGAGAAAACAGTCACACCATTGTGTTGCGACTTGGTGACTAGACTTTAATTATGGACTTGGTTTGGCTTATGAGACGGATATATAGGATTTTGAAACTTTTTTTGGGTTTCCAGGCTTCTGAGAAGACTCTAAGGATGGGTCAAAGATATGGAAATGGTAAATGGGCTCCAAAAATTTTAAGGGTTGGAAATTCTAGAGGGGTTGTTGCAGCAACTACGATAATTGGCGATTCACTGGTAGGACCCCAAAATATCAGGACGCCCATGCCCTTGTGTAAGGCAGACCTTGAAGAGTGTTGTCCCATACAGTTGCAGGTCACGTTGATGCTTCCAGGTATCTTCGTAATATTGATCAGTTATCCTAGGTTGCTAAGACTCAACCTTTTAATAGACACAAGATGACATCAATTCTTGTTGGTTCGACATGGGGGGGGGAGTTGAATTATTCATATGAGCTTTAAGGATTTTCAATATAGTAGTTATGGAACTCTAGTGTTGCTTTGCTGCTAGTGAGCCTGAATAGTACCCCAGCAGAGTCAATACCTATAAATCACAAACATTTCTCTGTTGCCAGCGAGCCTGGATAGTACCCCAACAAAGTCATTGCGTCACCTCTTTGTGCAGGAAGCCTCTCTTAGTCCTTTTTCCCTTATTAGTTAATTGATGTGCTCATTGTCACTTATTCAGCTATACTTATTTTCACTTATTGATGTGGTTGTTGCAAGCCTAGGCAGACGAGGGATCCCGACTTAGTTGACTTGCAAGAGAGTTTGTTTCTAATTTTTCAGAGACCTTTTTATTTCTCGAAATATGGATATGCTCATAAGTTTTCTTCACACCCCACCTTAGAACTAACGGGTAAGCCACAATGTCGCCCAATTTTGGCCAAGTCAACAGCTAGGATAGACTGGTGAAAGATAGGAGACCATGGATGACATCGAGTTCCCCGCTACAGCAAGTTTTAATACTTATTTCAGTCACGGCTTAAGGTTCGGTCAAAAGGCGGTTCCAGGGAGCACCCGTCTAAGCCAAAGTGCAAGGGCTACCTCAACCTCAAAATGACATCCCAAATGATTTATTCAATGTAAAATAATCTTCAAAACAAAATATGAAAGTAAAATAAACTAACATAAAATAAAGATCAAAAAGAAAACTATAATACAAGGTGTGTGAGCAGCCATGAGAGCTGCTAAGTGAAGTAGAATTTGATATCTTTACCATTAACAGGAAGGGGTTCAACCCTCCCTCCTCGAATTTGCAACTTATAGGTGTGCTGGCCAATTTTCTCTTTCACTTGGAATGAACTGATCCACGAGGCTTGGAACTTGGTGTTTTTCCCTTGTCCTCATTGGCCCTGTCCCATTTAAGAACCAAGTCCCCCACACTGAATTCGTTGGTCCCGACTGATTTCTTGTCAAACCGCCTTTTAATTCGGCTTTGATGAATGGCAAACTTTTCTCTAGCATTTTGTCTTTCCTCTTCTAGTTTAAGGAGTATTTTGATGTGGTTTTGAATGGTAAGGTAAGGGGAGCCTTGTGGTTCTTGCAACAATTGGAGGGCGTAGAGGTAGAGGTTCGACGGTAGGATAACTTCTTTCCCATAAACCAAAAAATAAGGAGATGTTCTAAGAGATGGTTTAGGCGTAACCTAGTCAGACCAAAAGGTATTGCTGAGGGAATTGTGCCAATTTCTTTGGTTGGATAGCAAGGTCTTCATGAGGATACAGATAAGGTTTTTATTGGTGGATTCTACTAGACCATTCCCCTGCGGATAGTAGTTAGCCGAGTGTTTTAAAACAATGTTATTTTCCAAAAAAAAATCATATAGTCTTAAAGACGAGAAATATGTAGTATTATCAAACATAAGTGAGGTTGGAACACCAAACCTGGCCACGATGTATTGATTGACAAAAGATATTACCTCCTAATCGTTGACTTTCCATAATATAATTGCTTCGACCCACTTGGTGAAATAGTTAGTGGCCATGAGTATATACTTGTGTTGCCTTGACAAGTTTGGCATGATTTCCCCAATGACGTACATTCCCCATTGTTGAAATGGTTCTTCCACTGCTATGGATTAGAGAGGGGTAGACGACCGAGCTTGTCTTATTGCATGCTTCTTACAAATGGGTCATTTCCAAGCATAAGCATGCACATCTTTGAAAAGTGTGGGCCAATCGAATCTTGCTCTCGTGATCTTGTGGGTAGTAGTGTCATCGACATAGTGGCCCTCTACCGGTTCGTCATGTAACTCCTTCAACACCCACTGGACTTCATCATGTTCCAAATGTCTGAGTAGCACACCGAGGTGGTGTTTCTGAAACAGATTACCTTATACCATTTGGTATGTTGTGGATTTGAACCTAATTTCCCTCTTTTGTTTCGCGAACAAGGTAGAAGGTAAATTCCCTTGAACTAGGTACTAATTTAGCTCAGAATACCATGACGAGGAGTCATGGGTGCTGGGTGGTTCGTTCTTATACATCTCGATTTCATGCTCCCAGCCTTCTGAATCCTCATTTCATTGGTATGTGGCTTTAACGGTTAGTTTGCATAGTTAATGTCATTTAACTGTATGCACGGGCTTGAACTCCAAATCATATTCTTAGAGGCAATTCATCTAGCTGGATCTTCTCTCGCCCAATTCCTGTTGGCTGAAGAGTGACTTGACAGCAGGGTGTGGAACGAAGACTGTGACATGGTTCTTGAGAATGCACGGTCTGAAATGTTTCACTGCTTTGTATACCTCATATGCCTTCTTATCTTTATCGTGGTAGTTGAGTTATGTGCCTTTCAGTCCTGTACTCATGAAGTATATGGGAGACTCATCATTTTGGCCTTATTTTTGCGTGAGGACGGCGGCTAGGGACGAATCTGAGGCAAAAGTGTATAAGATGAAGTCCTTGCTAAAATCGGGGTTGTAGAGGGAAGGAGCTTCGACAATAACTCTCTTGATACGATCGAAAGATTCCTTTTCTTCTTGGTTCCACTTAAACATTGAATCCTTCTTTATCATGCTCTACAAAGGCTTAACAATTTGGGAAAATATGAAATAAACTTGGGAAGGAAATTGATTTTACCAAGGAAATATTGCATACCTTTTTTTCTGCTAGGAAGAGGAATTTGTGTTATTGCTTTCATGCAGTCGAGGTCAACAGTGATTTTGTCATTGGTGATGATATGTCCAAGGAGATTTCCCTAAGAAACCACGAATATGCTCTTCTTTGGGTTAAGTGAGATCCCATAGTTTTGGCACCGTTCGAAGATTTGCTTGAGGTGGTGAAGGTGTTCAATCCTCTTCTTTGAAAAGATAGTGGCATCATCTAAGTATACCACCACACTTTGACCCATCAAACCCCTAAAAGCGATGTCCGTTTCTCTTTGGAACATTACCCAGGTGGTTATAAGCCCAAAAGGCATACATCAAAATATGAACATTGCCCACTTCCTCCTGAAGGTTGTCTTTTTTCGGTCTGGTTCGGCTACCAATACCTTATTGTAGCTAGAGAAACCATCAAGCAAGGAAAACATTTCTGACACTGAAATTGTTTGGAGAATTTGTTCCATGGACAGGATTCGGTAATTATGTTTTTCTGACGCCCGATTAAGATTCTATAAATCGACATACAAATGGATCTCACGGGAATCTAAGAACTTCTTGATCTCCTTTTGTATGAGGGTTTCTAATGTGGGATGCACTTTCCTTAACTTCTGTTGAAACAGTTTGACCCCTTCTTTCATAGGAATAACATGTTGAATGATTTGTGTGTCCTAAGTCTTTAGATCATCGTATGTCCAGGCTAAAATGTCATGGTACGTATTGAACAAGTTGATGAGAGATTGTCTTTCCTCAAAGGAACATCCCAAAACTATGTTAATGAGTTTGGGGTCGCCTTTAGTCCTAAGGTTGACTTGTTCGTGTGAAAGAGTGGAACTTTGTGTTTTAGTGTTTGGCAGGCTGCGAAAGTAGTTCTATAAATCAAATAACTTTTCTAGTGTGACCATTCCTTTAGGTATGGGGTTCCCCTTACACGAGTCTACCTCTTCCTGCAACGACCTTTCATGTTCCTCTTCTTTGATGATCATGTCTTTAAATACCTCTACATTTTCCATAAAATCCAATATCTATTAGTCATCATTGAAAATGCGTAATTTAGTTACATTATTAGGGATGACTATTTTATAAACAATTTCAATTGAAAAACCATCCCTAAGAGGTGTAAATCTGGCTACAACATTTGCTAGAGTATCAATAGCAACATTATTGAATCTAGGAACATAACTAATATTTAAAGCTTTAAAGAACCAATTAGGTGCCATACCTCTTGCTAGTAGCTCTTAATATGTGGTGATAAACAATGAATTTATTTTTTGTACCTGTCCTATAATGATTTTAGAGTTGTCGATCACCTTCAAACATTTATTTTTTAGGTCAATAGATTTCTTTAGGCCGAGGATCAGCACCTCGTATTCTGCGGTATTGTCGGTGTATTGGAACTCCAACCTGCAAGAGATTAAAAATTTGTTCCTTTTGGGATCCATGAGTATGCAGCCTGCTCTGGCCCCATCGTGAGTCTTGGACCCATCATAATATAGTGTCCAGATTTCATCATTAATCACGGGCAAGTCTGGAGTACGTAGAATTAGAGTACGAATTTCATTTTCATCAATTGGTGTGTGTGATGGGAGTTCCAACTGGGTATCAAGTGGGATGGGCAACGATTTGAATTGGTAGCAGCCAACATTGCGTCAAGAACACGCACTCCTAGTTCCTCCTGAGTGAAGTTGATCGGATCATTAGAGCCTTTGAGATTCATGATCGTATGTTTCATGAAAGGTTCATTGTTAACCTTTATTTTATTGTTCTTTCCTTTATAGGGAAACCACAAGTGGGACCAGTCTATGGTGAAATATCCTTGGAGTTTTCAAAACCAGTCCCTACTAAGAAATAACCTATAGGCCTTCGAGATTTCAACCACAATTATGTCGATGCACTAGTGCACTCGAGATTCAGAAGATAGCCTGATTATCACATTCTTTAATTTTCCAACAACAAGGAATTGGGATTTATCCAGTTGAATGATCTTAACATCCATCTTCTCGGGTTGGATGTTTATCCTTTTGCATATTGACCAGGGCATGACATTAGTTGATGAGGCAATTATGAATTTGAAGACTTCGAAGGCCAGAAGAAACAGGCGAGTTGAACCTCTCGAGTTTGCATTTTTGGCATTTACAATGGCTTGGAGCTAGATCACGGCTTGAGATAGACTGGGAGAGTTAGTCTTGGCCGAAGGGGAAATCTTAGAGTTTGCTCACAAGGTGGCGAAGGTCTTGGAAATTAGCTCATGCTAGCTGGATAACTTGGCAAGCTCATAAAATGAGATGTTGGCTCGCGTCTTCTTCATATCCTAAATAATATTTTACCCCAATTCCATGGACAAGGTTCTTCCCTGGGAGGCTTGCGGGGATGGGGTGGTTTTGTCTAAACTGGATTTGGTCGAGACTCCAAACATGGAGGTGTTTCCTTTACCACCCGCTGAGGGATCCTTCGGGCTTTGGCTAGATTCCTCCTTAAGGGAAGGGGTGGATGGTTGGCTCCTATTGTTAGGTGGAAGGATCCTTCTCAATAGATCCCTTATCTTTTCTTCCAGGGTGAATTCTGATACTGGCCCCTTGCTCCTCAGGCTATAATTTTTTGGAGGCTTGGGGGGGATAGTGTTTCCTCCAATGGCTTCTTGAAAGGCCTGAACCTCTTCCCCGTGAATGACTTCGAATGTTAGAAAAATGAAAGGAGTGTTGTCATCGAGAGGTGTGGTTTCCTCTTTTGGATCATTGGATTCTTCTTCACCCTCCCCTATGGCCTGATCTTCCAAGAGCTAGATCACTACAGTAGTCATGTTGTGGAGCCATTGCGAGCAGGACTTTTTGGAATGAGAGGCCTAGTGGAAAGTGTAGAAATTGTAGTTTCCTAGTTCTTCTACATTGAAATTTGTATTGGACCCTTGAGACAATTTTTTTTTGGGGGGAGGGGGGGGGGATTGTTGGTCTTTCGAAAGAAAGGTTTGGCAATTTTCCTCCCGAGGAGGATTCACTAGTCTTCCTTTTCAACTCAGAAACCTCATTCGTTAATTTCTATAAAGATTTGGTTGACCCCTCGAAATCGAAGGAATCCTTGTCCTTATCGGTGGACTTACTTGTTAAGGCTTGAGTTTTCTTAGCAGATGGTTTGGCTTCCTCTTGGGATTCATGCTTGAGGGCACCTATAGATAGCAAATCCTTCTCTACCGCAACATTTGTTGTGAATTTTTCCATTAAGGTGGTTTTAGCTTCACATTTGATGAACACAGTGATGTCCCATGGGAGGGCTCTAGTATAATAGTTGACAATGATGGAATCGTCAAGAGACACTTGAAATCCTTCACCTTTTCCTTCTTATGGAATTTCAGCGTACTAAGATTGGTCAGGAGCATGGAAGGCGTCTTATCTTCCGAAAAATTGTCAAGGAATGTCTTCTTGAATTAGTCCCAAGTTCAGATTGATGCTAGAGGCAGCGATCGATACCAGGTTGTGGCCTTATTTTCGAATGTCTGAGGAAAAATATGGCAAGTCATGTCATCATGTTGCACTCTCATCATTTATAAAGATAGGTAAAAATTGTTGAAGTGGTCATCAACCGAGGTCCCCTTTTCGGGGTCGAACTTCGAGGGGTGCTTTTCTGGGTGACAAGGCATGTCATGGAGGGGGCCTCGGATGCCCAATTGGGACTGAGCCATCCAAGCCAAAGGTTGATGATGATTGCCTCTCGGAGGGGGAGGGAAAATGGGGTGATTGGGATTCCCCTCCAAGTCACTTTCCGTGCCTGACCCCCCACTAGTATAGGGAGGTTGTCTGTCATTACCCAGAGGGACTGTTAGGTGCCTTAGGTCTCAGACATTTCTCATATTCCTGAAATTCCTCAAGTTCCCATGGAATCTAAAAATGTGTTTGTTATTGTAAAAATTAATGCGGTCTATGATATTGTCCCCAGTCCCCTGCCCTAGGGGTCCTTCATTATTCTCTCCTAGAGGTTGGTTTTTAACAAGGGTGTCTTTCGAGGGAGGTTAATCATTTCATTGAGTTTATCCCCATTGTGGTTGATTGTTACCCCTCGTAATTGTATTCCTAGGGTCTTATCTTTCAAATGTTGGGGGACTTTCCAACCCCTCTATTGAGATCCTTTCAACAACATCTACATAATCTTCCAAGATCATCACGATTAAATGTGGCATGGAATTAATCAAGATTCCTTGACGTGTGTGATGTGGCCTAGAGGTGCACGAATTAGGTAGGTAGCTAGTGGCAGGAATTCATTTTAGATCCCTGGCGAATTAATGAGTAATAGGGTGTAAGGCCCTCAACTAGTCATATGTAACTTCAAAGAGAGGAGGTTCCTCTCCTCCCGGGGCATCTTCAAGCAGAGGAGGCTAGGAATCCCCAAGTTGGGGCTTCGGGAAGGGTGGACCGAAAGAGCGATGATAAGGTGTTTCGAGGGTGGGATGACAGGGTTGGTTACTAGATTTATGGGAAGTTTCGATGTGAGGGAATGTGTTGGTGCCTTCCATCAGGCCCTCCTTCTAGTGCCAAACTATTGACGGGCCAGAATTCTCCACCAACGGTGACGAGATCTCCCCGATGTAGAATCCCAAATAGACCCTACATTGTTTTCTTTAGGGATCCCGTCTAGTATGTATGCCTTGTTAGTGTCAATATATTCATACTCCCATCAGGGATCAAATCTGCTCTTTTCATTTTCATTTTAGGTGTCTCATACTGCATTTTTTATCATTCCACTAGGTCATGCCAAAATGGTCCACTGATGGTTGTCTTCTTCTCAGAAAATCAAATTTTCCCTCATGAGGTACATTTGCTGACCCATCTTCATGTTGCATTTAGTTATGGTTTCAGTTATGTTATTCTTAGAGTCAAGGCAGTTATGTTTCCATTAGGTCTTACGATTAATTTCCAAGGTCTTTCCATTAATCCTTAAGGTTCCTTTCCAAGGTCAAAAGCATAGTTTCAAGTGTAAATAAAGGGCAGCAAAGGTATGACGAAGACCAATAAACAAAGATTGATTGGTAATAATTCATGGTTATTGTACAAAGATCTTATTTCACTGATGTAATTTTCATCTCAAAAACATGTATTTGAGATGAAAACAGAGTATTTTAGTTTATTCATATTATTTTTAAGTAATTCAAGTCATTTCATGCAGTAAGTGTTCCCATAAGCTACCCAAGCATTTCTCCTTGTTGCAAGAAAATGAAGCCATTGAAGAAATCAGTTCAAACAAAGCATCATCCACCTAAAAAGAGACAAAAAAAGAGAAGAGAGTTGAAGGAGAGAAGGGAGTTGAAGCGAATTGGTGGCTGAGAAAAGTGGAGGCATTGTGCATAGAGCAGGGAGCGTTGCGCATAAAGACAGAGCGTTGTGCATAGAGCTTGTGCGCCAATGCATTTTTGCATGGCGCTACGCATACAACCAAAGTGTTGTGCACCTGCACAAGGAACTGCACATAGGGCCAACAAACACCAAGACTACCCTAACAAAAAATATAAATCGCTCTTTTGCTACCTAGAGCCTCTAAGCAAGTAAGTACACTCCTTAAGCCATCCTCCTAGCACTCATTTCATGATTTTGAAGTTTGTTTGCTATTTAAATTTTCAAACCCTAGGTTGTCGAAAAACCCTCCATGCTTACCATATCCCTTATTCCCACATTCTGTTTTCAAATCCCTACACCTATCCCCTATACCATAATCCCCCAAACAAAATTCCTACACCTATCCCCTATACCCTAATCCCCCAAACAAAATCCCTACACCTATCCCCTATACCCTAATCCCCAAAACAAAATCCTTAAACCCCTATTTACTAAATAGTCCCTACCAAAAAATATCCTCCTTCTCACTTTCACATCATACATGTCTCATCCTACATCACACAAACTCCTCTCCCCTTCCCCTATCCCTATTCACCATAACTCACTTCTTGATTACCTACTCTAGGGTTTCTAAAGTTTCAAATTCAAAAGACATGGATAAAGAGGATAGATATTATAAGGAGGAAAATAGTGGTAGTGAAAGCAAGGGAGATGAACCTCAACATCAAAGAAAACTACATAAGGGAGGCAGAATTATCAGAGAGGAACCATCAAACATCATAGAGTTACATGCTTTTCTATGGGGTAAAATGCATGGTGTATGTAGGATGAAGAATACCCTCAAAGGCCTTCCCAGGAACTTTGACAGATTGTAAGATTATCTGCAGAAGCTACCAAGTTATGCACATGTTCATCTATCAAACATAAATTGAAAAGGTATGGAAAGAGGATCACCTTTAGTTCCTTCTAGATTTGTTTGTAGATATCTATGCGGCAAGAAGAACTCCTTCAAGGTCGGCTCCAAGACAATTCCTGCACAAAGGACAAAGTAAACCAATCATAGCATACGCTCTTGAAAACTAATGTAAGAATGCACAATAAACATATATTAGTGTATAACTTAACTACTCATCTCGACAAGCATCAGAATGAACAAATCAATGAACAACATTACCAACACTATGGAGTAGGGAACACAACTGCAATTTTGTATTTATAGTGGAAGAGTGATTACAACCATCCGTTGTATCAACCTTCCCTTGCCCCTTCTTCCTCTCTCTCTCTCTCTTTCAGCTCACTTATTCAAGTGTATGACAATTTCACAATAGCTTAATGGGCTATCGTTCCAAATTCTCTGACCCCTTTCACAATGGCCCTCTCGTTACTTATGTAGCAATTGAATTAGGGCTGCCAAGCTCCTCCTAGAGTTCATTAGGGAAAAAGCCATGAACCTGCCCTGTTTTCAAGCTTTTTCCCATTTGCCTTCATTCTCAAATTGGAATTTCCCAAAATAATTTGATTTTTGGAGTTTCCTTGCTTTTCTTGAGCAAATTTAGGGATAAATATCTAGATATTTGTAAGCATATTCGTTGGCTTGACCCATTGAACTTCGCTTAGGTTCACTAACGCTCCCCTGGTCTAACAACTTGAGTTAGCAGGGTCACTAACCCTCCTCTATGCTTAGTAACAAGCTTTATAAAGCAAGTTAGCAGTGTGCAAAGAGCGTTAGTGTGGAATCAAGGCCTACAATTGTGGTCTTTACTTCAGTCATCCTGTCTTTCACCTCTGAGTTGATGAGGAGGTCATTTTGTCCTATAACAAATGCCCCCTAAAGTATGAGATCAGAGGCAGAGACGATGGCCAAAATAATTTACTAAAACTGTAATTTTCTGTCAAAATTTTGTAGAGAGAGAGAAGTTTCAGGGGCAAGGAAAACCTGATACAACACATACATATATATAAACTACTAAAATCATGTCCTGAGTCAAGCATTCCCATGCTCAGTAGCTATGTCAGAAAGATTTTCTCTTCTGAGATATAACAATGTTGGCCACCGATAAGCACAAAGAAAATCCAGTGTCTTAATAGATCATCTTGAAATAGTTGTCTCCAAAGAATAACATCCGCAGCTTAGGAGAGGAAACAAGGTTGAATGATGAAAGCCTCTAACCAAGATCTTGATTTCCGCTTCACCAAACAGCATAGATCGGTACATGTGATAAGATGTGTTGACATAAAACATGCATGAAATCATCAGATTACCAGTCAATAATGGAGACCGTTAACAGATGTGAGGAAGGTCACCGATAATGGTGATGGTCTCCAAGATGCACAGTGCAAACTAGTGAGTGTGAAAGATTTATTTGTCATTGAACACTTGTAGAATTGCTTAAGCAGGAGCCAATAATGAAAATCCGTGATCAAACACAAGGTAACCTGCCACTAATGTCTGCAAGTACCAAGGCACTGAATGTGTTTATGGGTTATCTTCCTAGATAGAGTGTTGAAGTCAATAGGAAGAAACCTGTCGAAAGGTAGGCAATGACGTGTCCTACATCAGTCGACACAAAACCGGACAAGAATGATTTTGTTTTTTGAGGAATCTTTTGAGCATTTGGGTCTAAACTACGGAGGGCATGATGAAAGAATATGTATGATTGGTTGATAGAGGAAACAAATGGTGACCCTTGAATAATATAAGGCACGACAATAGTTTTAACCAGACAGCACTAGGCTCATGAACACTACAGAGTGTTAGGATACGGAGATGCAATTACATCAGGGTATATAGGCTAAAACTCATAGGTTGGTAGGGTTCATATTGAGAGGCCATGAAAATGAAGATTTATCTGAGGGAGTGCCATATTCAAGGGAATGATTACTGCCAAACCACGCTTTCAAATACGAAATATAGTTGTATTGTCCACTTCCCCATCTGGTTTTTTAATGAGTCCAGATGGGTAAACTCATCGATCTTTTCATGTTTAAAAAGTCTAAAAAGGATCGCAAAAAGAATGACTCTTTGCCCTATTTTATTAGTTTAATGAGTCCAGATAGGCAAACTCATCGATTTTTTCATGTTTTAAGAGTTTAAAAAGTATCGTAAAAAGAACGACTCTATATCTTGTTTGTGTAATTTAAAGAGTCCACACTAGACAACTCGGTGGTCTTTTCATATTTAGAGAGTCTAAAAAGATCGTAAAGAGAAACTCCATGGTGGTCCCTTTGTCATAGTTGTTAACCGGGTGCAACAAAAGATTAATAGTATACCCAGATCGGTTACTTTTCAGTTTTTTAATCTATTGAACTCGGATAAAGAGAAACCTTTTTCCAATAGATGTTGACCTCATTTTGTTACGAGTACGAGGTGATGGACTAAACTCATTTTTTGTCGTGAATTTTTAATGAGTCACGCGACGACAAACTCAATACCTTCATCAAAATTTTTAATGAGTTAGATGAAGAAAACTCAGGGTACCTATTTCAATTTAATGAGCGAGAAAAAGAGGGAAAAGAACGGCTCATCTCTTCTTCATAGTTTTACGAGCTCGAAGGAAGGGAAAAACTCGGGGATTTTTCGATTTAAGAGCGAGAAACTATCCCAAAAAAGAAAGTGCTCTTGCTGCTGCCATCTATTTTTAACGAGCCCAGTAACAAAAACTCAAGATTTTCTAGTTTTAACAAGAAAGAAAAATTACCTAAAAGAATGCTCGAGTTATCTTTAGCAAGTTTAACGAGCAACAAGACATAGCTCGGGATTTTTTTAGTTTAAAGAGCGAGAAAAAAGTGCCTAAAAAGAATTCTCCTTTGGTCTTTTTCAGTTTATGAGCTGGAAAAAGATCAAAAGAAAGTTTCTCAGAGCATCGTTACGTGTATTTAACGAGCGTAATGATGAAAACTCGAAGATGTTTATATTTTTTAAAGAGCAATAAAATATCACAAAAAGTGCTCTAACCATCGTCGCAAAGATTTGACGAGCTTAACGAGGAAAACTCGGAGATGTTTATATTTTTTAAAGAGAAATAAAATATCTCTAAAAGTGCTCTAACCATCGTTGCAAAGATTTAACGAGCTTAACGATGAAAACTAGAAGATGTTTATATTTTTTAAATAGCAATAAAATATCCCTAAAAGTGCTCTATTGATAATTTCATGCAGCTTTTACTGCTTTTCATTCATGAAAGTACTTTCATCAAAAGCGGTAAAAAGTATAAAAAAGCAGCAATTCCTATTATCTGGGTTCATGCATGATAAAAAATCATGGAGAATGGAATACTTACTCTTTAATGATTTTCAAAAAATCATGTCTCTCAAATTTATATAAGGATATGCTTTGAGCTTTCACATGCATCATTTTCACTATTTTGAAGTTTGTGAGAGCTTGTTGGAGCTAAAGAGGAGTAGATTTTACGCGGACCATTGCAGGAGATCCAGGCAACCATTCGACGTGCCGTCAGTCCCAGGTGAGAGCTAAAGCCTTGCTCTATGCCTTACTAAACCTTTCTTAACAATTTTATGGGTGTAATTTTTCATATCTTAGGTGCCCTAAAGCCTTATTTACACACTAATGCCCTCCAAATGGCCAGTAGGGAGTGTTAAACGCTCTGTACAAGCCACTTGAGGGCGTTAATCCTCCCCGTGCAGCACTGGGGGTAGTGTTAGGGCTATAGGGCGCAGTGAAAACCCTCATGCATGGATTCCTTAAGTGATTTTTCCCCATTTTAACTATTTTTAGGGTTATTTTGTGCAGGTTTCAAGCTGAAATGACTCACCTATGGAGATAAAGGGCCCATGACAATGAGTAATTTCTTATGCGAAATGATCCAGCATGCATACTTGCATTGCGCCGCTATGGTTTATTGAAGTATGCAAATCTAGAATTGATGAAAGGACAGGAAGATTTACTGAGATGGACCATTCAGCGCTGGGATGAACACAAGCAAGTGTTCAGGATTGGAGATCAGGTGCTGACGATTGACCATGATGACATTTAATTTTTGACTGGTTTGTCATGCCGTGGGGCACAAGCAAACCTCACCGGTGGTAGGTCAGATCCACGATCTACCTCAGAGCTGGTACAAATCTACTACATCCCTGAGAATGGACTAGTCAGCAATAGAGTCCCTATAGAGAGGATTCGATCTTTGTCTATGAGGCCAGTTTTGTGGTTGATTGTGCAGTTGGTGGGGTCAAAAAGTCCCCACGTAGTGACAAAGGCCTAACTATTGCTTGTGGTTCATTGTTTCCAGCCACAGATGTTCAACTAGTGCGAAGCAGTGCTTCGCCAGTTGAAGGCAGAATTAACAGCATGCAAGACCCGTAACCAACACAGTTTTGGGTACGGTACTATCATAGTCTCATTTTTCCTTGAGAGGGTACCTGTCATGCACCCATGGATGAGCTTAGGTCCCTTTGATCCGATGGATCCAAGGCAGGGTCGCTGGTCATCACTCAGTCCTCGCACAGGAGGAGGACCGCTCTGGCACTTTTTTTATGAAGACTTCTTCCAGTGGCTCCATAGCCAAATTGTGATTGTTTATGACTATGCCTATGAAGGCATGGACTTTATCGGTGACCCAGACTTGATGCTACCGCCCGGGACCAACTAGGGTCCTCAAGGTGAGAATAATTTTGACAGTACTTAAGTATTTTTGTGCTTTTGAATGTATATATAATGTTTTTTTAAGGTGAAATAAGAACTGACATGAAACTTTTATGCTTAACACAGATGTGGCACCAGTATGACCTGTCGGCGAACCTCGCTATGTGTGACGAGGAAGCTAACTACTTGCTAGAGGGGGCGATGCCGACAGTCTCCGCGAGGTTCTAAGGAACCTAGAGGGTTTAACTATCGGTGCCCCCCCCTTCCTATGAGGGAGATTCCCGCTCATATGCAGCGGTACATCGTTGGTGTACTTGAGTGGTTTCTAGTTCCTCTTCGGAGGGTAGCTAGAGCTATTTTAGCTTTTCTGGAGCAATATGCTCTTTTTAGTATGTGTTCTGGCATAGCCATATGAGTGCTTGTAGCTAGGCTTTGAGCCATTTTGTACTTAAATCATCCAAATTTTGGAATATTTTGATGTAAAAAACTGGATTTCGATCTATATATATATATATATATATTATATATATATACGATATTTTTGGTATTTTGGTGGTGTAAATGTGTTTTTAAATGTTTTTTGTAACAAATTTTCAACTTTAGTAAATGTTTTACTTCTCATGCATGCTGCTCTAACGAATGAGAAAAATGCCAATCCAATACATAGTTAGCTAAGGAATCAGCGACTGTATTTAATTCTCGAGGAACATGCTCATATGTGATTATTTCAAATCGATGTTCCAAGAGTCGCACCCTTAGATAGTTACATAACAAGGCTGGATTATGAACGTGATAATGGTTTTTTAATTGCATAACGACTAGCTAGGAGTCTAACTTGACCACCAGATTGGAGATGGCCCTGTTGATGACACTTCTATGAGAAGCGAAACGACGAACATGTACTCGGCAATATTGTTGGTGGCAGTACCAAGAAAGACCCCCCGGGAGAAAAATAGTTCCGACTCGGGTGTGTAGATGACCCAAGCAGCTAATGCAATGTGCCATGTGTGACGACTGGCACCATTCACGTATCCTACGTATACTAAGGGCAACGACGACATCTGCATTGTGAGAAGAATGCATGAGACAAGTACTCCACTAAATAACAAAACAATCCAATCACATCCAAAAAGGTAAGCAAAACTTATGAATACATAAAATTACAAAGCACATGCCCAGAGCATGCTTGCGCATCCTCTCCTCTCCTTAACAGTCGAGCACCTAAAGGTCCTTATCAGTCGAGCACCTAAAGGTCCTTATCAGTCGAGCACCTAAAGGTCCTATCAGTCGAGCACCTAAAGGTCCTTATCAGTCGAGCACCTAAAGGTCCTTATCAGTTGAGCAGTTATACTAGGCACAATACTTTTTCAAATAGAGCCCATATTTGGGGAGGACTTTCGTTACGACATAGGGACCTAGCCAAATGGATCGAAGCGTGCATGCCTCCAAGAGGTTATCTTTTGGATGATAAAGCGATATGGTCACCCTCTTGGAAAGAACAAAACCTAACATCTTTCACAAATTGGGATTGTACTCGCTCCTTGTGAGCTGCGAGTGCCAAATTAGCATCTCGACGAGTTTTATCCAGCTGTTTAAGGTATAGTAGGCATTCTTTTTCGGAAATAGGGCCTGGCATGGGTTCAACCGCTATTTCTAGGGAAGGGATTGGCCACTCATTTTGTTTTGCTTCGTCATAAAGTTTGATCTCATGCAAGACAAACGATGGATTAAATTCGGGCATTTCCTCATGAGATCAAACAAATTTAGCGTGGAATTACTCATATAGGCAGGTGGAGCTCGCAATTTCCTCAAGACTGCAATCTACTCACATCTGGGTGTTTTCCACGATGCCTATCGTGACTAAAATATCTATGGGTAATGACCTAGAAGTGTCGCCCATGTTTCCTTCTGCATCCAAATTTTGGATGATCGTGTATGGTGAGGAAACAATTTCTGGTAAGTCAAAGGACAGGGTTTGAAGAGGCATCACGCCCGAATCAGATATTGGGACATGATGTTGCCAATCCTCCCAATTTAGCTCTCCAAAACTCATAATTTCTTGAACGGCTTCATCCATAGGTATGAGTTGATTGAATGGATCTAAAGGAGGAGTGGTTACGGGAAGGGCAGTGGTACCGTCGGCGATAGCCAACATGACCAGAGATGTGGATGCAGATTGAATGCCTTGGTAGGTCGAATCAGCTAGTGACAGTGGCATCTGGTCTCCGAATGTGTCAAGGTCTGAAGGAGCCGTTAGGATCCAGGGGTCAGTTAGTTCATGAGGATTTGATGAAAGCATGTTGATCGATTGTGAAAACTAGGACAGCTGAAGAGGAAAACAACCCATCAGGGAAGAAGCCTTCAGTAGACCGGTACCTATAATGACATAACTGTCAATTCCACCTCCTACGAGGGGTACGGAGCCACTTGGTAATTGTGAATAATCGGGGGTGCAGAAAGACAACTGATCCACTGTACTGACCTTTCCATCTAATGGAAATAGGATGATATGAAAGACAGTGGATACGACAGCCATCATGGCATATGTCGAACTACGACCTAGCAACAGATTATAGTCGAGTTTCTTGTCCATGACTTCTACGTCCACCGTTACTATTTTCCCATACAATGTGATGGGGAAACTGGCTAGGTATCCTTTTGGGATAAAGGTGTGACCATCGAAAGCTTTAAGGGAGTTCGACAGCGGGGATAGGGTTGGGGAACCTAGGGCGAGCCAACATGAAGCCGAAATGACACAGGTTGAAGCACCTTCGTCGATGACAGTTCTGTGTATACCTTTACCTTTCGAAGTGATATGCACTTGAAATGCAAGCTGGTGGGAAAGGGGAGGATTACACTTGTCCATGTCGAAAATAGCAAGCATGGAATCCGTAGGGTCAATACCTTTGATAGTCGAAAGCAAAGCTTTCTGTTGGCTGGGGCATGTTTGTAATACTTCGAGCATCGACATAGCCGACGGCTCTTGCGCCAAATCTTCTATGATATTGTAGTGTTGGGTGGCACGTGCAGATGTATTGTGCATTGTGCGTCAAAGTTCCCCCTTGGGGGGTTGAATTATAAAGTCCTCAACCAGCCTTTCAATATGCAAATCGTTGGGCGACGATGGGTTTTGACTTGAGGATGGTTCTGCTGCCGGAGCAACAGGAGCTCCATAAGATTTGGCTCTTGTGGCGAGTTCTACCATTTCAAATGTGTAAACAGTAGAATATCCTTCACTAACTAAAGGATGTTGCAAAACCATCGCTTCCCCCTGGCATGGGTTGTGGTTGGTTGGCAACGAGATTTTGCTACTGTTGAGTAGGAAAAGGATTTCTAAGGACAGTAGGTGCCTTACCAAAATCCTTTTTGGCAAGGTAATCTGTGCAGTCTTGAAGACGCTGACAATGCTAGGTTACGTGGTCTTCAGCACAGAGTTTGCATGGATATCTGGTGCCTTTATCCTTTTCCTCGTCATTAGGTGCAGCGGCCTTCTATTTCGGGTTGGGCTGCTTGGATGACTGCTCTTCAAAAGGAGCAGTCTTGTTCTTATTCTTCTTGTTCTTGCCACTAGATTTTTATGTAGACTACATAGAGTTTATCGCAGTGGCAGGAAGAGCAGTTGCTTTGGTAGAGGGTTCGACTACAAGCTTGGTAATGGAACCACCGAGTTGTTTTACATCGACCCCAAAGGTTGCACCGACAATCTCGTCGACGTGCACTCCAGGGTGCTGAGTGGTGGAAGCATTGGGGTTACCAGGAGCATGGAGGATTATGTCGTAAAGAGTGCCAGACTGTGAATAAATCAAATCTAAGTGTTGGGCATGACGTATGGATTAGTCTTCTGTGACCGCACCACCTAGAGCGACATCTCTAGCGATTTGTGGGAGTAAGGACTTATAGAACCAGTCCGTTAAGAGAAAATCAGGGATGGGAGCTTTGACTAGCCTTCGCCTATGTCTCCATTCACGAATATGATCAGAGATGTGGGTGGCGGTATCCTGACGAAATGAAGTAAGAAGCCATGTCCCAGTCTCGTAGCAGATAGGTAACTGAAAGTGCTTTAGGAACTCCATCGCTAAAGTGTCAAAGGTATTTACTGACACGCGTGGTAACTCAATATACCATTTCATAGCATTGCTAGTGAGGGTGTGGGGAAAAAGACGTAACCGGACACTATCATCCACCATAGAGTTTGAAACACACCAGAGATGGTAGGTGGTGATATGGGTGCCCGAATCACCCCCTTGTTTTCCATCAAACTTTGGAATGTCCGTTGGTATTTTGTGCGAGATCGGCGGCCATTGTAAGTTGTGGTAGATGGGGTCGTTTGTAAATTTGTATAAGTCGGGAATAGCCAACGTTGCCAAAAAAGGCAGAGAGTTGGGTGCCCCCGACTCGGACCATGGTGATGACGGATGACCTGAGGAGCTCTATGCTCCTCCCATCATTTGGTTCCCCATAGTGTACATGGGTTGCGTGGTGTAGCAGTTGCTTTGCGGTATGGTGTTATGGAGTGGATTTCCATGAGGATTTTGATACTAGGGTATGAAATTTCCCCCAGTATAAGTGGTGCCCCCTTGACTCATTTGAATCTGTGAGTAGGGTGCCCCCATGGATTGGTTGGGAACCCCTTGTGGATTCTAGTCCAACATAGAACTAACCATATGGCTTTGATTGACAGAGGGAACTCAGGTCAATCAACGACTGTCCATGCATGCCTGAGAACGGAGGGGGAACTGTGACATTCCCCACCGGCATGTGCATATTCGAAACCCCCCAGATATCTGAATCTGGAGGTTGGAACTATACATTGGTGGTCGGGAACTGCGCCCATAGTGCCACATTGAGTGTTATATGGAGCACTATATGTGGCACTAGTCGAAGGTATGCATTCTGGCACCATAGGAGTGGAACTTGGCATCTACTGGGTTCCACTTATAGAGGGTGTTATGTGAGTTGTCATACCTGTGACAAACAAGATAGCGGGATTCCACATTACTGGTGTTGTGATGACCGTTGACTGGGGAAGTGGTAGAGGACCAACAGTGTCTCTAAAATTCCACAACCTGTGAGTCGTCAACTGGATAGATGGGAAATTTCCACCTACTGAAGAAGGAAGTACAGGTATCACGGGAACCATGATAGGGTCTGACGGATTTGTGAGCGGAGTGTTAGAGGAAGAAATCCTTCCGTGAATAAATCCTCCAGCAAACTGGGATCTTCGGTCGTCCACACAGATCCCGTGTGAGATTTAGGAGATTGATTCCTCGAAGATGAGGAATCTGAGTCAGTGGAACTCAGTGGATCTTCCATAATGAGTGGAGGAAGTCCTAACAATCGTCTGGAGTGACGACGAGGGCCGGATGCAGCCACGATGAGCGTTATGTTTTATTAAATAAATTTTAATGTGATATTCTTTAAAGTCTTGAAAATTATAGCACTCAAGTACCTAAATATAAAAAATACACTAAATATATCAATTAGCAAACAAAGGGAAATTCCCTCATCTGATAAGCACCGATTACTGGAGATTAAACCCAGTCTCTCAATGAATAACAGAGAAGGATGGCCAAATGTACAGTTATGGTTACTCTAGAGCTTCGCCTGAACCTCAAATTGAGGGGCCAAGTACTCTCGTAAAGATGATCACCCTCCCAAAAACTGAAGACAGAATAGATCCGTCCATTTTAGGTACTCGAACAACCCGTCCCAGTCACCTTGTGTAAGTACCTAGAAGTTTTGGCCACCAGAGATACGTCAAATCACAGACATTACTAGGGGGACATAGTCATAGACAGCATGTTGCGTGGGCAGGAAACCTGAGTCCCCGACTCAATTCCAAAATCCCCGAAGGGACCCCCAGTACACAGAATGCCCAAAGGATTTGTAAGAGAAGGCATGCTACCTTCATTACAGTCCAATGTTGTCTCCTATTTCACTCTGTTGTTAGTGGAGTGGTCCTAGTAATATGAGTGCAGAAGGATTTTTCACTCGTTAACGACACTAGTTTTGGTTTTCAACCTTGGGCAGTTCACTCACATGCTTATTCCAAGATCCTAGCCTAGCTAATGTTGGTTTGCTCAAAAGATTAACTGATTGATTTTAATGTAGATTTTAAGTGCACTTGATTATTTGTCTTCGGTAGGGGTGTTGACATATGAATATGGTGAGACTCTTGACTCAATAAATCATGCAGAAGAACGCTCTGAAAAATTTTCCAATTTCTTATGCAAACAAATCTTATTCTACATATTCATCTTTTCACATATTCAAGGATTCATCTGTGCATCTAAAGCCATTCAACACTTGCATAACCAAAAGATTATTTTCCCAATATTTCCTAACAACTACTGAAAACCAAAATGAAGCAGCTTACAACTATTTCGACAGAAGGATGAATACAATTTATCAGTCTTTCTTTAAAAAAAAACGTATTTTAAGAGAGAAAAACTAAAACATTTTCCTAAAATAATTTTCAGGACACCAAATTTGTTAACATAATATAGTTGTAGATCTTACTTTAGCCCATGAGAAAATCCCCCCCCCCCCTTTTGGTCCACAGATCCTACTGGAAATCATGGAAATGGGAGACTAACACTCTGTTTCAATGTAAATAGAGAGTCAGTTGGGCCACTAACGCTCCCTGTACACAGGCACAGTGCTTTATAAAGCTCTGTTTAGCCTGGCAACCTGTGTTAGTGAGGGAAATAGCTCAAACAAAGGGCCTTTAGGATCAGTTTCTGAGGAGAATGCAAACTAGTAGGATATAACAAGATAGTTGGTGGATCAGAAAAGGATTTGAAGAAGTAGGAAGCTCTTAGAAGAAACAGAAGAACTGAGAGGAATCCGGGTAAACTAGGAACTAGATGTATAGTCCCCAGCAGAATCGCCAATTCTGCTATGGGGTAAAATGCACAGTGTATGTAGGATGAAAACTACCCTCAAAGGCCTTCTCGAGACCTTTGACAGACTGTAAGATTATCTGCAGAAGCTACCAAGTTATGCACATGTTCATCTATCAAACATAAATTGACAAGGTATGGAAAGAGGATCACCTTTAGTTCCTTCTAGATTTGTTTGGAGGTCTCTATGCGGCAAAAAGAACTCCTTCAAGGCCGGCTCCAAGACAATTCCTGCACAAAGGACAAAGTAAACCAATCACAGCATACGCTCTTGAAAACTAATGTAAGAATGCACAATAAACATATATTAGTGTATAACTTAACTACTCATCTCGACAAGCATCCAAATGAACAAATCAATGAACAACATTACCAACACTATGGAGTAGGGAACAAAACTGCAGTTATGTATTTATAGTGGAAGAGTGATTACAACCATCCGTTGTATCAGCCTTCCCTTGCCCCTTCTTCCTCTCTCTCTCTCTCTCTTTCAGCTCACTTCTTCAAGTGTATGACAATTTCACAATAGCTTAATGGGCTATCCTTCCAAATGCTCTGACCCCTTTCACAATGGCCCTCTCGTTGCTTATGTAGCAATCGAATTAGGGCTGCCAAGCTACTCCTAGAGTTCATTAGGGAAAAAGCCATGAACCTGCCCTGTTTTCAAGCTTTTTCCCATTTTCCTTCATTCTCAGATTGGCATTTCCTCAAATAATTCAATTTTTGGAGTTTCCTTTCTTTTCTTGAGTAAATCCAGGGATAAATATCTAGATATTTGTGAGCAAATTCATTGGCTTGACCCACTGAACTTCCCTTAGGTTCACTAACACTCCCCCTGGTCTAACAACTTGAGTTAGCAGGGTGACTAACGCTCCTCTATGCTTGGTAACAAGCTTTATAAAGCAGGTTAGTAGTGTGCAGAGAGCGTTAGTGTGGAATCAAGGCCTGCAATTGTGGTCTTTGTTTCAGTCATCCTGTCTTTCACCTCTGAGTTAATGAGGAGGTCATTTTGTCCTATAACATGCTTCTCATATGATTGCCTCTTGTTTTAGGCATCTGGGGTGTTATGAGTTTTGTGAGCAGGTACAAAGAGTTCAACATCATCCTGAGCTGACCAGGATTTTGTAGCCAATCTCTGTGATAACAAGGTAACTCTTGCCGAGGTGACATTTAGAGTTTCATCCTCCATCATTGTTGATGCTACAAGGATTCTGAATGTGGGGGAAAATGGTATAAATCATAATATTTGGATGAGCACTACTATGAGCCATACATTAAACCCAGGTACAGGAATGAAAAGAAGAGGACCTTTCCTTTCAGGTTCCTTGACGACAAGTATGCCCCTATGATGAGAATCATTATGAAGTATTTTACATGTGAGGGCAGATTTTTCGGATTGTACACCTATCATATTAGGCTTCTTATGTACTTAAAAAGAGTGAAAATGATGAACATCTCGTAATTCTTATTTAGGAACATTGAGAAGATGGCCTACATTGTACAAAAAAAGCCATACCCCCAGCAGATGAATAGTATTTATCACTATTCCTTGATTAAGATGATTTTCCTACATCATCTCAACCTCCTCAACATCTCCTAGGATACATTTATTGCCAATGACATCTTCAATGGTCCTCAGATTCCTCCAATGGTGCCTCAACAAGCAGAAAGGCCTTCCAACAGTGCCAAAGTAAAGAAAAGTAAGAACGCTAAAGAGACTAAAGCTGTTGAGAAGCCAGAAACCTATAAAATATATCAGAGAGGGGATAGAAATTTGTTTGAAGTGGATAGGCAAGTGTTTACTCCACCTAATGTGGAAGGGGCCTTGCCTTCTTCATCAGCTCATAGGCAAATGCTTACTCCACAAACTGTGCAAGGGGATTTGCCTTCTTCATCAACACAATAGGTGCAGCAGGTGCATAAAGGGAAAGAAAAGATGTTGGAGGAAAGCCTCAATGATGAAGAGGAAAGGGAATTTGAATTGATGGAACATGATGGATTAGAACACACATTCATCATTGCGTTGAGATAGTCGACTTGGAGGCTCAAGATGAGGCAACAAATGAAAATACAACCATAAGGGAAAAAGATGCACAAATCCAAGCACTGATGGACAACTTGGAGAGAGCTAAGTATGTCATTTCATATCCTGAGCAAGAGAACAAGCAGCTAAGTGACAAACAAGTCCTCATGGAGCTAGAAATTCTCAAAGAAAAGAGGCAAGGTGACAAAGGCAAATCAGTAATGCAAGAGGAACAAACCCCAGCCACCTTAACTACAAAACAAAGGCTTGAAAATGAGATTAAGGAGGATAGATAAACATGGCTTGACAGGGTCAATTTTCATTTGGAGAATCTGCTACAAAGGGCCAACAGGGACAATCAAATCATTAGGCACATGGCTCTCCATTACAGGACTCGGAACAAGATTTGTAAAAGAAGAGTCAAGCAAATGAAGACAAGGCTAAAACAAGCACTCAAAGGCAAAAATGAGGGTGATAGGCTTAGGTTTATTGTTGAAGCTTCCTTGGATAACCTAGACACTTGATGGTGGTGTTCTCCACAAATTTTGAGTAAGTTTTCAGAATTTTTGCCTTTTTGAAGAATTTTGCAATTTTTAACTCAAAAAAAATGGCTCGATGGCGCTGCGCTTTTCCTAGGGGCATAAAAAAAGGAAATGGTTAGCATTTTTGGATTCACAATGATGAGTACATGTACCCTATGCATTTTCTAATCTTTTGGAGCAAAACTGGTCAATCAAAAGGTCAAAAAGCACCCAACAAATGACCTTTCTGCCCTCTTTTTGACCATGGCGCTGCGCATAGAAGCAGTCTTGGGAGAATTAGCTTTTTAGGGGTCAAATCAACTCCAAATTGGAAAATAAATACATATTTGGAAAGTATATAGGAGAGGCTTTCTAATGATCTAACATGAGCTCAATTTGGACACGGGGAAGACCTCCAAAATGGTCCTGCAAAAAGTGTTGCACATATACCTTGAGCGTTGGGCATAGGACAATTTTGTGCTGAATTTTCACTTTACTGTGCCATGACTGTGATTTTGGATTTTCTCTCATAAGTGATGTTTTTACTAATGTAAATGGTGACTAGGCATGTAAATAGTATGGATAGTAGTTACTGGAAGGTAGCTTTGTTAGATCAAAAGTTATCTTGAGGACAAATGAATCAGTTTCCTCCCTTTACAAGCAAGTTGTTAGGTTGCCTAGATTCCAGTTTCTAGTTCAGTTTTTGATGTATTAGTTCCTAATATTATGGATTAGACCCTTGAGGATGGGAGGAGGTTGAATTAATGTCTATATCTTCGTTTTCTTTCTCATTGTAAACGGTTGGACTCAGTTGGATACTTATGCTTTAAGTAGACATCATTTAGTATCAGTTTTCAGCAGGAGATTAATGAAAAGTTGCAGCTATTTCTTTGGGATCCATGTGGTATGATGTTCAGTTTAGTTTTCTCTATTGTATCATATGTTAAAATGTTTTTTTGTAATTCATAAATCCTTTAATTTATTTTAAGTGGATGTTTTCAAGTTGATAGGCAAAACCCATCATTTTATGCTCTGTTTTGGGAATATATTCACAATTTGTGTTTTCTTCAATTTAGGAAGAATCCATGTTGCTTACATGCTCTTTCTAGCTCCTCTCCTGTCTTGAATCACCTCACCCACCAAACCCTAGAGTGTTGAGCCTTGTTCCTACCTTGCCCCATCGAACACCCTGCAATTTTTACCTAATTTCCTTGCCCTAACTGTTTGGCTCCTCCTAATCCAGCAAAACCCTTCAAAATCAAATCAAACCTTGTGCTACTATACCTAGACTAATATCATTTTCTTGATCTAGACATCTTGGCTGAGATCCGCCTCTCCTGGCCTAGTAGGGCTAGCTACTTGGCTAAGTGTGGTTTGTGGTTACCCTTGCATTGCCTTCCTTCAGCCTGAGGTTCAATCCAGGTGATAACATAATGGCGACCATACTGGGGAAGAAAGATAAAAAATTAATCACCCCAATAAGATGTTTTATTTGAATTATTGATGAGCCCCATAAATGGGTAATTATATGGGCTCATTTTGCCTCCTAACATAGTTAAATCAACCATTCTCTTAGCTTATTGCATGTTTTTTTATTATATTTATCCTTATGGAGTGAGTTGGGTTAGTTATGATGCCATGAGGTCTAATATGTGTTTAATGCATATTTTTGTTGAATTTGAAGACAAAGTCAAAGATTCAATGGACAATTGGCAGCAATAATTTGAAGTGGACAAAGGAGAGGATTTATAGGAGGGAGTCCCCCTCATTTATTACTCCCCACTTTGAATTCCCCTTCATGCAGGTCGGAGCACAAACAGCCAAATCAATGCACTAGGAGGCAGCCGAGCAAGTGGAGGATAACTTATGTTTATCTCGAGTTTTGGGAGCCAAGCCTCCCTGATTTTAAAGAAGTTGTTGGGAGCTTTAGTTGTATAAGTAGAGAGGCCTAGGGCCTCACTAGGGTCGAATTTGTGTTGCAGTATTATTGTTGTAAAGCTCTGCTCAACTTCGAGCTTACTTTTAGTCACAGTTTCATGTAATCCTATTACTATTTTGATAATAAAGATGAGATCTTTCTTGAGCTAGCACTGATTTACCTCAGAGGGCTAAAGCTCTTAGGTTAGGGCCCAATCCAGTAGTCAATCTCCTCTTGTTTGTATTTATATTCTTTTTTTCAGTTTATGGATTAGTTGTTGTTAGATGAATTTCTTTCTTGGTTAAGAATAGGGTGCTTTTGGTGATTCAGAAGGTTGTTTCCATTTGTGTTTTTTATAGCAGGTTAAGTAGTGGTAGAAAGAAGATTCAAAAGGCTATCAACAGTGCTTTTGCCTCTTTTCCTCCCTTTGGGACCATGAACTGAGGCAAAGACCCTCTTGCTGCCCCAAAAACACAAATTTTCCTCCTCCATAGGATTTCTAGTGTTTACAGTTTGTTAGAAGGTTAATGTTTTACTTCCATGCTTTCTCTCCTTGTAGCATTTTTCAGCATTTCTTTCCATAACTCATAATTTAGATTAGCTTGATGCAAAATTCTGTTTTTTTTATGTACTTAATTTCCTTGATTGCTTGATCTCATTGTTTGACTGTCAGTTCTTTTGCAGCAAATCTCTTCTCACAGCAGGTCAACCTATCATCCATCACATTCTCTCCCTGATCCATGCCCTACAGGTCACCAAAGTTCACCTCAAATCTACCTTATTTTTCTACATTTTCCATAGGATTTCTTCCTTTCTCCCGATTATCTTTCCCTCTCCTAGTGATCCTTGGTCGACCCTAGGTGCCCTAACACATCATCCCAGCCTTCATCTACCTTTCCACCCACTCTCACACCTTCAAAACCTTCAAACCGGCTCTCGGCATCCTCTTGTAGACCTCCTATAGATCCCCTTGTGTCCTCCTATAGATTTTACTGTAGGCTTTCTTTTGAAGCCCGAGTGTGGGAAAATCCTTTAAAAGGCCACCCGAGGCCTCCTAGGACCCATCTACACCATCCTACACCTCCTCAAACCCCAAAGTCGCCTTTCAACACCACCTATTCGCTTCCACCTTCACACACAATAAAATACATGCATATCAATTTCACATAAAAATATATAAAAAAAATCCAAAAAGATGTTTTTTTCTCATTTACTTCTAGAAATTGCTTGAGTAGATGTTGTTTACTTCCTTGAGTAGGTAATGGCATTCATTTCATGGTTTTCATAGTGCTTTATGCAAACGTAGGATTAGTTGGTTAAGTAGGGTTTGCTAGGTTTACTTCACATTTCAGTCTTTTTCCTTTCTACAAGTAGAGTAGCCTCTGTAGAGTAAGTTTTCCTTTCTTTCATCACATATAAAGCTTCTTCTGGAATCCATAGAAGTTGGCTTGAGCTCCTAGTGATCTTGCGCCAGCTAACTAAGTGACAACTTGCAGTAAGAACTAGTACTTGTGCATACAACATCGTCTCTTCCAAGTTTGTTACGGACTATCGGGTTGATAAGAGTAAAGTAGGCAATGCAGGAGTTGCAGCATTATTGTTGCAATACTGGTGCTCACCACTTTTTGGCATCATTGCCAGGGAAGCGTCAGAGTATTTTGTCATTACTACTTTCTTCTATTTTTTTCTATCGCAACATTCTGCTAAGTAGTTTATTTCAGCAAAAGTAGAATAGTTGTTTCTTTCAGTTTCTACATTTCCTTGCTTTCCTTTTCAATTCTACAAATTTCATTTCAGCAAAAGTAGAGTAGTTGTTTCTTTCAGTTTCCGCATTTCCTTGCTTTCCTTTTCAATTCTACAAATTTCATTTCAGCAAAGCTCATTTCAGTTAGCTGCAATTTGTGTTGTTCAATCCATTTCATTTTTGCAGGTACAACCAGTGAAAAAAACAAAAACCAACCAAAAATATTTGCTTTCATGCCTCGTAGGAGTAGAGATAATTCAGGAAAATTCTTGCCCAACACCCCCACTACATCACATAGCCAACCTTCTCTCTTCTTCGGTGGTAGTGATCAAGAAGAACCTTTAGGTGAACAACCAGAGATATTTGAAGAACCTATAGGGGAAGAAGAAGAAGAAAACATCCCTAATGAGCCAATGGCTGAAAACAAAAATTCTAGGGGAAATGGAGAAAGAATAGAGGGTACCTTTCCCATTCGGGAGACCAATGCAGACACCAAAATGAAGAATATAAGTCCTTCAGCCCTACCTCACTTCCATAGTTTGACTACAGAAGATCTTGACACCTTCTTGTTTGAGTTTGTTGTCATCTATCGAACCTATGGCAATGCAGAAGATGAGAAAAAGTTGAAACTATTCCCTTCTACTCTCAAGGATGAAGCATTGCATTGGTTCATGGGGTTATCTGGCAATAGCATCAAAACTTGGGCTCAGATGCAGTAGACCTTTAATAAAAAATATCGAGACTACTGTAGGTCAAAATATACCAAAGAAGAAATCTTTTGAATGACCATGGGAAGTAATGAATCCTTGGAAGATTATGAAGAGAGATTCCAGCTCAGTTACAAAAGGGCCAGGTGCACACTTGACCCTGAACCTCTGAAGTTGGTTCTCCTCAAGGGAATTCCGGAAGACCTTCTAGACACCCGCCATCTACTGGCTGGGGGAGACATCTACCAACTATCTTATGAGGACATAAAGACTATTTTTAGAAACCATTCTAGAGTAGCCAGAAAGAGAGATAGGGGGAGTCAACCCATAGCCAGTACCTCCTCTTCCAATTCATCCATCAAAGGTGAACTCGAAAACATGTTGGAATACTTCAAGAGTGAGATGTTGCAGACTCTTACCATTCAACTGGATACCTTGCATATCAAAAGGAAACAAGAGGAAGAATAGAGGGCTTTGGCCATATTTCGTCCTAGATGCACTAGGAGGCATCCTAGGAACGAATATCCATTGAACTCTATAGAGGTTCGTTGAGACTATGAAGAATATCATTCTATAGATAAGTGTCCTTCCTTGCCCAAACTTAAAGTTGTATACCAAGGGGCCGAAGGAGCCACTGAACCACTCTATTTCATGAACCAAAGGAGACCGCATAGACCTAGACCATACTAGTAGGGGATGCAAGGTACATCTCAGGCATACTACAACCCCAACCAAGTCACTTCCATACCTTCTTGGGGCCCTCCTGCTCATCCTTCCTGGTCCACGCCTCCTCCTTGGTCCTTTCCATCTCAATATCATGCCCAACCAGCTGCTCATTCATTTCAATCCTATGCTCAACCGCAACCTCAATGGAATGCATCTCATCAGAGGTGGAGGCCCTAGTACAACTCTCCTCCCGCTCTTTTTCCTCCACTACCTGCTCAACCACAACCATTGCCTCTTGCTCCCCTAAGGCAACCCCAAATGCCTGCCCAGTCGAACCCGAACCCGAACAACAGACAGGCTCATCAAGTATATAGTGGGGAACCATCATGTCCAACTTATGTTGTGGAGATTCAGGAGATTAACCTATGATCTAGGAAGGTTCTCCCAGATAACCAGCCTCCACCTAGGGAGGTTGAGGAAGATAAAGAGGAAAGTGAACCTAAAGCAATTCCACCCTTTCCTAAGAGATTATCCAAGACAACACAGCCTACCCTAGAAGAAACTGAACTTCTGGGATAATTGAAATAGTTATGTGTGAAGATACCACTTCTCCAAGCCATACAAGATGTGTCTATCTACTCTAGTTTGATCAAAGAGAAGTGCTTTAGGCATCCAGGAAGGCGCAAGAGAGATGCCCCAACATCATTGTCATAGGAAAATTGTCCAACCTGATGTTGGGGAAGGTAATCTGTCCAAAATATGTGGACCTTGGAAGCCCAGTAGTTGATGTCCACATCAATGGCACCATGATCCCACATACCTTGATTGATCTGGGAGTTGCCATTAATGTGATGAAAAAGGACACAATGCTCAAACTTAACCTCCAGGGCTCCTTGAGGAAGACCACGACAATACTGCAACTAGCAAACCACTCCACCGTGACCCCTGAAGGGATTGTGGAAGATGTGATGGTATCCATTGATTCTTGGGAGTACCCTGTTGATTTCTTAGTTCTCCAGCCAAAGGCAAAGCTCACTGGGTATCCTCTCATCCGGGGAAGGCTCTGGTTGGCTACTGTCGATGCCTACATTAGTTGTCAAGCTAGGAACATGACCATCAAGAACGGGCATATGTCCAAGCAGTTAATCCTATACCCTCCTGTCCAACCCTTGCTAGAACATGATCTACCTCTCTGGTTGGAGGAGGAGGATGAGGATGAAGTATATTCTGCACCACTTTGTGCATTAGAAACCACCATGGGGGGGAACCGAAAGATGAGGATGATATGATTGAAAATTTGATTCAGAATCTACCCCCCAGTATCTTACCATTAGAGGATATAGTGAGAGAAACCCAAAACAACCCCGTAACTAATCTCTGTGTAGCTAACCCAACCTCTCTCCATGTTAAGCATATAGATTTCAGCCCAGAAAGAACCTTGAAAATCAATCCATTCTTATCCACTTCCCAGGAGAAGGAGTTGTGCAACTTATTGAGAAAACGTTTAAATGCCTTTGCCTGGAGTTATAAGGAGATGAAGGGAGTGCACCCTTCAGTATGTAGCCATCATATATAAATTAAGGAAGACTGCAAGCCAATCAAGCAGCCTCAAAGGAGGATGAACCCAACACTTAAAGATATTGTTAAGGAAGAACTGCAAAAATTGCTTGATGCAGGGTTCATCTATCCCATATCTAACAGTGAATGGGTCTCTCCTTTGGTGCTAGCGCCAAAGAAAAATGGCAAGTGGAGAATCTGTGTTGACTATCAGGAATTGAACAAAGCCAGTAAAAAGAACCATTTTCCTTTTCCTTTCATAGATCAAGTGTTAGATGGTCTGGCCGGGAAAAAGTTTTTCTCCTTCCTAGATGGGTTTAGCGGGTACAATCATATTCAAATCAGCCCAAAAGACCAAGATAAGACCACTTTCACTTGTCCTTGGGGTACCTTTGCATACCGGGTCCTTCCTTTTGGTTTGTGCAATGCTCCAGCCACTTTCCAGAGAGTGGTATTGAGTATATTTTTTGAACTGGTTCATGATGCAGTGGAAATATATATGGATGATTTTACTCCTTATGGTTCTGACTTTCAGGAAGCTTTATCAAACCTAGGAAACGTGTTGGACAAGTGTATTGAAATAAACTTGTCCCTCAATCTAGAAAAATGTGAATTTTTGATGACTGAAGGGACTGTGCTAGGTCATGCAATATCTCAACAAGGATTGCAGGTGGACCCCAACAAAATTGCCATCATCCAAAGGGTCCCACCTCCTCAAAAGGTGAGAGATGTGTGAAGTTTCCTAGGCTTAGATGGGTATTACCGAAGATTCATTAAAGATTTCAGCAAGCTAGCCTCTCCATTTTTTGGTCTTTTAGGTAAAGATGTCGAATTTGTATGGTCGGAAAACTGTCAAGAAGCCCTAGATACCTTAAAAAGCAAGCTTGTGACTACCCCAATTTTGAGAGGTCTAAATTGGGCCCTACCTTTCCACATCCACACAGATGCCTCGAACAAAGCAATAGGAGCAGCCTTAGGACAAGTTGATGAAAAGTTACCCTATTCCATATACTTTATAAGCAAAAATTTGTCAAAGGCAGAGTTAAACTACACAGTAATCGAGAAGGAACTCCTAGCTGTAGTGCATTCCTTAAACAAATTTAGACATTATATCACAGGCTATCAAACCTTTGTGCACACTGATCATACTGCAACTAGATATTTAATGAACAAACTGGATGTAAATGCTCACATTATTAGATCGTTTCTTCTATTACAGCAGTTTGATCTGACCATTATTGATAAGCCTGGTAAAGAAAATGTTGTTGCAGACTTTTTGTCTAGAGTAAATTTTCCTGTAGGTGAAGGAATGGTGGATGATCAAATGCTAGATGAACACCTATTTTATATCTCAGTACTCTCTCCATGGTTTGCTGATATAGCAAACTACTTGGTTTCAGCACAGTTCCCACCACACCTGTCCTCAAAGGAGAAGAGCAAGATAGTGAGGAAAAGTGCCCCTTTCACCTGGATTGGGGGTAATCTCTTCAAACTTGACCCAGATCAGATCTTGAGAAGATGTGTCAGGGAGGAGGAATTTTTTGACATCCTCCTGACCTATCATGAGGGGCCTTGTGGAGGTCATTTTTCAGCAAAGAGAACTGCCTTCAAAATCTTCCAAGCAGGCTACTATTGGCCCACTCTTCATCAAGATGTGAGAAGATACACCAACCAATGTGATTGGTGTCAAAGGATGGGGAAACCTACTCCAAAGGATGAGATTCCCATGCAACCTCAAGTGACCTTTGAGCCATTTGAGAAGTGGGGCGTGGACTTTGTGGGTCCTATCAACCCTCCTTCAAAACAGAAGCAATACATCATTGTGTGCACTGATTACCTGACAAAATGGGCAGAAACAAAAGAAATTAAAGCAACAACAAAGGAAAAAAAAACTAATTTTTTAGAGAAAACATATTCTAATTTGATTGAAGACCTTCTCACACATCATAAAATCAAGCACACGACTTCAACCCCTTACCATCCACAAGCCAATGGGCAGGTGGAAGTCACTAACAGAGCTTTGGAAGGAATTCTAACCAAGGTAGTGAGAAGCAGTAGAAAATATTGGGCAGACAGATTAGTTGAGGCCACCTGGGCCTACAACACAACATGGAAGACCACCACAGGGTTCACAACCTATGAACTGGTCTATGGGAAGAAGGCTTTGCTGTCAATAGAATTTGAATTCAATACACTAAGGATGGCACCTCAGCTGGACCTAGACCTCAGCCATGCATAGAAGGAAAGATTACTCCAGCTTAATGGATTGGATGAACAAAGATTGCAAGCCCTTCTCCACACAAAGGTAGTTCAGCTTCAAAGGAAGATATGGCATGACAAAAATATCAAGGAGAAGCAATTCCAAGAGGGAGATTGGGCACTGCTCTATGATTCAAGGTATAAAGACTTTAAAGGAAAGCTGAGGACAAGATGGTTGGGACCCTATACTGTGGAAAAATGCAATGACAATGGTTCATTTTTCATCAAAACCATTGATGAGGAAGCCATCCCCATGCTTTTCAATGGACATAGGTTGAAAATTTACAAGAAGCCCCTCTCCAAGCGAGAGTTCGTTGAAGATCTAAATAAGACAGTGATGGTAGTGGAGCATGTCTTAGCCTCCACTTCACCCACTCACTGAAGAAACAGAAAAGAGAAATAAAATAAATAAGGACTCAAGTGAAAACCTCCATGAGGTGCTTGAGTCCCATCATTGAGTTGAAAACCTCTTCTGAGGCGGCCCAGTGATGCCAAAAACAAACAAACAAACAAAAAAACAAAAAGGAAAAGAAAAAAGAATAAGATCCATGGGTGAAAACCTCCCTTGGAGACACCCAGGGCAGGCAATTAGGGTAAAAACCTCCTTGAGGCGCCCTAGTTGCTTTCAAAAAAAAAATTGAATTTTAATATGCATTGCAGGTTTGCAGGAGGACCACAGGTAGCAAGAGAAGATGCCAAAAATCCCTAACACTGACACTAGCACCTATTTTATCTCCTCCATACTCTTCTCCATCATTTCTGACCTTTCTTCCACCCACTGTGTTTTTTTTCGGAAACTGTGTGTTCTACAGGAGGCCCTATGTTTTCTACAGGAGGCTCCTGTAGGAATCACAAAGAGACAGAAATGGTTCCAAAAAGAAGTTTGAGGGGTTGGGAAGCTTCATGAAGGACATGTAAACCCTCCTACAACTATCAACCCTCCTTGCCATCAATTCCACACCTGCATCACATCATCATCATCATTTTTTCTTCTTGTCACAAAAAACCAGTTTTTAGAAAAAAACAAAAAATAGAGTAAGCAGCACCTCAAATCTCACCTGCAGCTTACCTATCACCTCTCCATCTCCATCAGCATCTCTAACATCATCCTCACAGCTCCCACCACAGAAATAATCTGAAATTTCAAAGGGAGAAGCAGCTACAGTTGCTCCAGTAGGAATTCCTATAGCAGTTGATCCCATTAAAATCAAGCCATAGCAACAAAAGAAGTGCAACCATGAGGATTGAGGAAGACATCTAAAGCTTAGTTCCAAGCCATAGGATACCTGCACAAGACAAATATCCACACATCATAAAGAAGAAAGCATGCAGTAGTAAAAGGATCCAAAATACCTCACAGCACATACATTCAACTCACAGGTAAGTGACTAACCCGCTCCTCTGTTTTCATTTGTGTAATTGAAATATATGTATGAGAAAATGAGACGGTTGAGGTTAAATGAGAAAAGGTGGCCAGTTAACTTGCCCACCTTCATCTAGTTGACTGCACTCATCCAAAGATGTCATCCACACTTGCGCATAGTCAACTCAGAGAAAGATCCCAAGGACAGGTAGTGGAGGGTATGCAAACTCCGATGCAATGATGAGAGGTGATTGCAGGAAGAAACCATGATGACAAGGCAGGTGGGGACCAACGGTCCAAATATGGCCAATGTACATTTCTGCCAGCTCACCCCCATCACCTGAAATATCTAAAAGAAGTAATAAGTACTATCCTCAAAGCACTCTCAACACCTTTTCTTTCATTCTATCCTCATCCACTTAGTTGTAGCAAGCTCCTTGTCACCCCATAGCCTCAAAACCATCATTCTCCATCGCTCTCATCCATCCTCCTGCTATCGACGTTCTACAGGAGCACCTACAGGTTCTACAGGAGCACCTACAGGTAGTTCTACAGGAGGGGTAGTGAGCTGTTTTTAGGAAGAAAACATGGGTTTTTTGCTCGATTTATGGCTTGAGGAGGTAGGTTCCATGCATACCCACCTTGATTATCAATATGTGCAAGGAATGATATCCTTTTAAGGAGGAATTGAGTCGATAGATAAGAAGAATTACATATAAAAATAAAATAAAAAAAAAAAAAAAATAAAATAAAATAAAAAATAAAAAAATATAAAAAAAAAAAAATAAAAAAAAAAAAAAAAATTATGCTTGTTTTAAAAAAAAATCAACTCAGTGAAATTCTATGGACTCAATATTCAGATATGTAGAATATTGGCCAATATTCTCCATATGGAGAATTAACTTAGAGAAATGGGTAGAGAATTAAGTGTTTTCAAACATAGAGAAGCAATCACAATAAATCATCTTGAAACAGAAAATGAAGTGCTAAGAAGACAGTTGCAAGAAAAAGAGACCCAACTGGCATGCATGGCCAGTTGGCCCATGGAGGCACTGCAATGTAGAACACCAGCAAAATCCTATGGATTATACCTCAAGTACCAATGACTACAGTTTTAGATAAAAACTTTGGCACAGAGAGCACAATGCCTTTCCAAGATTACAGACAGTTTATGGACCTGTGTGACCAAAGCTCATCAGAAGACAAGGCAAAAATAGAAAAATTATATCTGCATAACATGGCCCTCACAGACATGAATGTGTGGAACCCCAATGCTAGGCTAGGGGACCTGCAACTAATGGCCATGGCCTCATGGATGAATCATGAAGAGTTAAGGGCAGCAGAAATAAGAAAGTTGATGATAAAGGAGCAGAATGAGCCTTTAATGATCAGAGCTGAGCCATCAGATCCCATGGCACTCATTAGCACACATAACCTACTTGCAAATAATCCCCAAATTTCCCTTAAATATATCAATGATCAGGCTCAAGCCATTGCAAATTTTGAGGATATGGAAAGATTACTTGGGGATAACTGTGTGCATGCTTTTATGAGGAGATGGAACACCTTACCACATAGTTTGCAGATCAGGGAGTATCACTCCCCAATAAGGATGAAAGAGGCATTAAGGAGAGTACCAATGTAAAAGCACTCCATGCAGAGTTTGAAGGTCAATTGGATTGGACTCAAATTAAGTCCCCCGCTGCTGCTAGGCATGCTAGAAGGCAAAAAGGAGGAAGAAGAGCAACAGTAGTGGGAAGAGGTAGACAGAAAGGCAGGATTCCATGACAAAGAAGAGGAGATCACATCAGAAGCATGGGATGTTAGGGAGGCCACCAGGACCATCAAAGATGAGGAGATAGATTAAGTTTCTCAGAGGATGAGTAACACCTTCAGTAGGGGGTGATGATGAGCCCCATAAATGGGTAATTATATGGGCTCATTTTGCCTCCTAACATAGTTAAATCAACCATTCTCTCAGCTTATTGCATGTTTTTTTATTATATTTATGCTTATGGAGTGAGTTGGGTTAGTTATGATGCCATGAGGTCTAATATGTGTTTAATGCATATTTTTATTGAATTTTGAAGACAAAGTCAAAGATTCAATGGAAAATTGGCAGCAATAATTCGAAGTGGACAAAGGAGAGGATTTATAGGAGGGAATCCCCCTCATTTATTACTCCCCACTTTGAATTCCCCTTCATGCAACTCGAAGCAGAAACAACCAAATCAATGCACTAGGAGGCAACCAAGCAAGTGGAGGATAACTTATGTTTTCTAGAGTTTTGGGAGCTAAGCCTCCCTGATTTTAAGGAAGTTGTTGGGAGCTCATTTGTATAAGTAGAGAGGCCTAGGGCCTCACTAGGGTTGAATTTTTGTTGCAGTATTGTTGTTGTAAAGCTCTGCTCAACTTCGAGCTTACTTTTGGTGACAGTTTCATGTAATCCTATTACTATTTTGATAATAAAGATGAGATATTTCTTGAGCTAGCACTGAGTTACCTCAGAGGGCTGAAGCTCTTGGTTTAGGTCCCAATCCAGAATCCAAGCTCCTCTTGTTTGTATTTATATGCTTTGTTTCAGTTTGTGGATTAGTTGTTGTTAGATGAATTTCTTTCTTGGTTAAGAATAGGGTGCTTTTGGTGATTCAAAAGGTTGTTTCCATTTGTGTTTTTTATAGCAGGTTAAGCAGTGATAGAAAGAAGATTCAAAAGGCTAGCAATAGTACCTTGGCCTTTTTTCCTCCCTTTGGGACCATGAACTGAGGCAAAGACCCTCTTGCTGCCGCAAAAACATAGCTTTTCCTCCTCCATAGGATTTGTAGTGTTTACAATTTGTTAGAAGGTTAATGCTTTACTTAGATCTCTTCTACCATGCTCATTTCTATCTTTGCAATAATTCTTCTTCCATGCTTTCTCTCCTTGTAGCATTTTTCAACATTTCTTTCCATAGCTCATAATTTAGATTAGCTTGATGCAAAATTCTGTTTTTTTTTTATGTACTTAATTTCCTTTATTGCTTGATCTCAATGTTTGACTGTCAGTACTTTTGCAGCAGACCTCTTCTCACAGTAGGTCAGCCTATCAGCCATCACATTCTCTCCCTGATCCATGCCCTACAGGTCGCCCAAAGTTCACCTCAAATCTGCCTTAGTTTTCTGCATTTCCCATAGGATTTATTCCTTTCTCTCGATCAGCTTTCCCTCTCCTAGTGATCCTTGGTGGACCTTAGGCACCGTAACATATCATCCCAGCCTTCATCTACCCTTTCCACCCACTCTCACACCTTCAAAACCTTCAAAACTTCTCTCGGCATCCTCCTATAGACCTCCTGTAGATCCCCTGTGTCCTCCTGTAGATTTTCCTGTAGGATTTCTTTTGAAGGCCGAGTGTGGGAAAAGCCTTTAGAAGGCCACCTGAGGCCTCCTAGGACCCATCTACACCATCCTACACCTCTTCAAACCCCAAAGTCGCCCTTCAACACCACCTATTTGCTTCCACCTTCACACATAATAAAATACATGCATATCAGTTTCACATAAAAATATATAAAAAAAAAATCCAAAAAGATGTTTTTTTCTCATTTACTTCTAGAAATTGCTTGAGTAGATGTTGTTTACTTCCTTGAGTAGGTAATGGCATTCATTTCATGGTTTTCATAGTGCTTTCTGCAAAAGTAGGATTAGTTGGTTAAGTAGGGTTTGCTAGGTTTACTTCACATTTTAGTCTTTTTCCTTTCTGCAAGTAGAGTAGCCTTTGTAGAGTAAGCTTTCCTTTCTTTCATCACATATAGAGCTTCTTATGGAATCTATATAAGTTGGCTTGAGCTCCTAGTGATCTTGCGCCAGCTGACCGAGTGACGACCTGCAGTAAGAACTAGTACTTGTGCATACAGCATCGTCGCTTCCAAATTTATTACGAACTACCAAGTTGATAAGAGTAAAGTAGGCAACCCAAGAGTTGCAGCATTATTGCTGCAATACTGGTGCTCACCACTTCTTAAGCTTTTTGATGATGAGTTTTATAATTTAATCATAGGCTTAATTGGAAGGTTGTAAAGAAATATCTTAATTTTCAAAATTAGACATATTGGCTTCCTGAAAGTACAACATATCTGAATCCTCCAACCATTGTCAATGATCCTCATAAAATTGGGTGAAAATATAAGAAATTTGCAAAGAAATCTAGTTTAGATGGAGAAAAATCAAGTTAGGATTTCATTCCTCGAGTTAATTCACTCCCGGGAAGGTTAGACACTTTGCAAGACATTGAGTTTGATATTAATTTTGAGCAGAGTTTATTTTGTAGTAAATCTTTAAGTTGGATTGATCAGACCGTTGTTGATTCCTCTATATCTCTTTATAACCCCGTTGAAGACTTGTTTTCACACAATAAATCAAGTTCATAGCCTATTCACACTCTTGATCATTTGCAAAACCTCTCTTCAAACTTAAACACTTGGGTGAAAAATAAGACTCTTAGGCCATCTTTTGATTTTCGAAATACTTCCATTGCATCTACTGCCACTTAAACTATCTCTCATCCTCCACCTTGTTCTTCACAGATTGTTCACACCACTCAAGCTATCGTTAATCCCCCTTTGATTATAGCAAATATCCCAATCCTTGTTTTAAATCCACCACCTCCCCCACCCCCTGTTATGGTTTCCTGATATGCACCCCTTGTTTTTTCTCAAAATCTTGGTGCCATGCCACTTGATTATCAAACCAAAATACCTTTCTTCGACGAGACACAAACTATTACAGCTCAATAGCACGTAGACAAGATGAATGATTTCTTTGACCTCCATGAAGTTGAAATTGAAGATGTGATGATGAGGTTGTTTGTACAAAGTTTTGGAGGAGAAGTTAGGAAATGGTTCAGAGCCCTAATAGCAGCTTCTATCACTACTCTACCCATCCTCTAGAGGCAATTTCTATATCATTGGGAGGTCAAGAATAATCCCATTCATATTTTGTCCGAAAATGAGAACATCAAAAGAAATGTTGGTGAAAGTGTGCAAGACTATTTTGCGAGATTTAATGCAGTATACAATGTTATCCTTGAAAATATCAAACCACCAAAAGGATTGGCCTTTCTTAAGTTTCCAGGTGGATTTGATGACAATATGTCATATCAATTGCATGAACATGATCCTACAACTCTAGAAGACATGTAAAAGAATGTTGTGAGCATAGAAGTGAACTTGCTGGCCAAAAGAGCAAGAATGAGATCAAAGAAGAGAGTGACCGTGAAAGAAGAAGCATCTACATCAAATGTAAAAATGGATACATTGATTAGAACAATGGAAAGGATGGTTGACCAGTTATCCATCACAGACAAACCTGAACCGCAGATCTAGAACCTAAACTTTAGAGGGCAGCAGCGGCCCCAATTCTGAATCAAGCAAAGAGAGCAAAAAGCACCGGAACAACAAGCACAAAAACAACAGCAGATCAGAACTCCCTTATAGTAGAATTATGTTCAAGGAGTCGAAGAATAAGAGGAGGAAGATCTGGTAGTTGAAACAAATCACTTCTTCACTATAGATGGTATGCCTATATTTCTAACAGAAGATGAGGAGTATGCAGAAAGTTCTGAAATTCTAAAGGATGAGGACTACATCTTAGCAAATGATGTTGTTTTGGAGGCTGAATCTGATGATTATCAGTGAGGTTACATGATTGATTTGAGCGCACAACATAGACAATATCCTTTGAGGAGCAGAGATGTATTGGTCAGTCCTATTCAAAAGAGGAAAGATGTTCAGTCAAAAAATGATCTCTTAAACAATCAGGAAAAAAGGAAAGGAGCATGTCGATCAGAATCCTAATAAGGTAAATCATCCATCAACAAGTACAGCGGAAAAAGAGAAAGACAATCAGAAAAAGGATAGTGCAACGAAGGAGAAAACGGATAAGAGGGACATCAGTGTCAAAGAGGTAGAAAAAGTCACATCTTTTAATTTAGAAAGTGAAATTGATAAATTGAAAGTGTCCATTGCTCTGACCGAGCTTGTTAAGAATAGCCATTACAAACACCATGTGTCTAGAATGCTGCAAATTGATCCTTTATCCAACATGGTGAATGTTGGGGATGATCATCCTAAACTTATTTTTGGTCCATCTATAGAAGGTTAGCTAGAAGATAGTGAGGTCCCTCATTTTTATTTGAGTCTTAGACTGCATGAATATATTCTTCATAATGCTATGCTTGATTTTGGAGCTTCCCACAATTTGATTTCCAAGGCTATCATGGAAAAGCTAGGCCTGGATATCACCTGAAAATATCATGATTTGTATTCATTTGATTCTGGTAGAGTTTGTTGCATTGGTCTCACAAAGATTTGGTGGTTTCCTTAGATCAAATCCCAGCCAAGAATGTTTTGATGGACGTGGTATTAGCTGATATACCACCTCGATTTGGTATGTTGTTGACTAGATCGTGGGGAGCCAAACTCAAAGGTACTTTACAACTTGACTTCTCTTATGCTACAATCCCTGTTTTCGGTCAATTGAGGAAGTTGTAACGGGAAAATAAGATGAAGTATATGATCACTGGTAAAGAGAAGCCCATAAATCATTCGATAAATGTTTTGCATACATATTTAAAGTCTTTTGTTTTGTACACTGATAGTGGATTGAATGATGTAGATATTCAGCTCGTAGAAGTAGATGATGTACCAGAAATTTCTGAAGGTTTTAGAGCAGTTCTTAATCATGAAAATAAAAAAGTGGCAATTCCTTCTGAGCAGTATCCACAGGAGCAGAAAGTCAGTGAAGAACAAAAAATGAAGCAACCAGCAAAGGTAAGATTGAAACAAAAGCAAAATTACAAAATTTGGAAGACGAAGATGGCCTTTGGAGCATGGACTTCGATGGTGCTTTGGGTAAAGACGGTGCAGGTATTGGAATTTGGATTCGAAGTCCTGTTTTTAGCCAGACAAAGTTCCAAGTAATGTTAGAGTGTGTTCCTATAAATTATCTTTCGATTACTCTAACAATGAAGCAGAGTATGAGGCATTGATTATAGGTCTAAAGATTTTGAAGAAGTTGGGTGCAAAAAGGACTTTTGTTTATGGTGAATCATAGCTAGTGATTAAACAAGTCAAAGGAGAATATCAAGTGAAGCATCCGCGGATGAGAGCTTATAGGAACGCAGTCCTGGATATCTTGAAAATGTTTCCAGAATACACATTGACAGCAGTGCTAAGAAGTCAAAACATCATTGTTGATTCACTTGCTACAGCAGTGAGCAATCTAAAAATTCCAATGAATTCTAGCAATAAATTTGAAATTCATGTCAAACATAGGCCTAGTGTTCCTGATAATTTGAGATATTGGCATGTTTTCCGGGATGATAATGAAATTAATTCATTTTTGTAGAATGAAGGGAAGTTTAAGAATGCTTTCATTGATGACGTTGGTGATTCTGATGAACAAGACATTGAGTTAAATCAGATGGATGTTTTATAGCTGAAGGATAATGTTATTCCTAGAGGTCTTATACCTTTAGAGCAGTTGTTTGATCAAGATGATGTGGCAAGAAAACCAACCTTGGTTCCTACTGACAAAGGAGTTGAAGATGTAAACATTAGAACAGTGGACCAGCCTAAGCTTGTTAAGTTATCAAAAAAATTATCTCCCAAGTCAAAGGCTAAGTATGTTACGTTGCTTTAGGAATTTCCTGATGCTTTTGTGTGGGATTACTTAGATTTGAAAGTGTATGACAAGAACATCATTCAACATACCATTCCTATCAAGCCGGATCAAAAACCCTTTAGACAAAAGTTGAGGAGGATCAACCCAAAGCTGCTGCCATCCATCGAGAAAGAGGTAAATAGATTGTTTAAAGCTGGTATCATAGTTCCAATTAGATTCTCTAATTGGGATTCAAACATGGTCCCAGTATGAAAAAATACTGGGGAGTTAAGGTTGTGCATTGATTTCCAGAACCTAAATAAAGTATCCCTGAAAGATAATCATCCACTTCCTAAGATGGACCATATTCTACAAAGAGTAGTTGGAGCATCACGGATGTCACTACTAGATAGCTAGTTAGGTTAAATCAGATTTTGGTGCACGAATAATACCAAGCAAAATTGCCTTCACAACACCATGGGGGACTTTTGAGTATGCCAAGATGCCATTTGGGCTGAAGAATGTCGAGGCCACTTTCCAGCCGACTATGGATATAGCTTTCGCTAACGAGAAGCATGTTTTCTTAGTGGTTTACTTAGATGACTTGACAGTATTTTTTGGTGTTGATGATGAGCATTTACAACACCTGAGGTTGTTTTTCAGAAATCCAAGGAGTTCGGGATTTCTTTAAATCCAAAGAAGAGTCTTTTTTCCATGGAAGAAGGTAAATTCCTCGTGCATATAATTTCCAAAGATGGTATTCACATTGATCCTTCTAGGGTGGAGGCAATTCAGAAAATAGACTTTCCACGCAACAAAAAGGAGATCCAAGCCTTCAATGGTAAGATGAACTTCTTACACAAATTTATACCAAATTTTGCTGAGAATTTGCATGAGTTAACTAATATGTTGAAGAAGGAAATCACTGTGAAATGGATCAAAGATTCCATGAAATCTTTCAACTTGGTAAAGCTTTCTTTGACCATAGCCCCTGTTTTGATCAGTCCCAATTATACTCATGACTTCATTATATTTTCATTTGCATCTGAGCACACTTCGGTTGTGGTGTTGATGCAAAAGAAGGATCAGGTGGAGCAGCCCATTGCATTTTTCTGTCAGACTAAGAGATGCTTCTTTGCGCTATAACATCATTGAGAAACAAGCTTTGGCTCTTATAAAGGCATTGAAGGATTTTCGAGTCTACATTCTGCATTCGCATACCATAACATATGTTCCCAACGCGGTTGTCAAAGATTTCCTCATGCAAATTGATCTGGAAGGAAGAAGAGGTAAGTGGATAGCAGCGATGTTAGAGTATGATCTTGAGATCAAGCCCATGAAACTGATCAAAGGTCAAGGCTTGGAAAAACTCATGGCTGAGTCGAATCTTCATGCTCTAGACATAAATCTTATTGGAGCAATGTCAGACGACGAAGATGGTGGCACACTCATTCAGGTATCAAATATGTTTCTCAACTCACCTTGGTATTATGATATAGTATATGTTCTTCAACATCTTTCTCCTCCTCCTTGAATGTCAAAAAGTAAAGGTGGATCACTAAAACTGAAGTCTGCAAAATTCTGCATTTTAGACAGTGCTCTCTATTGGAAAGATCTGGGAGCGGTTCTTCTTAATTGTCTAGTTTAAAATGAATCTCAGCAGGTAATGAATGATTTTCATAGAGGAGATTGTGGGGGTCACTTGTTTTGGAAAACAATAGCTAATAAAATCTTTAGAGTAGGGTATTATTGGCCATCTTTCTTTTCAGATTTATATAAAATATTCATTAGCTGCCACGAATGTCAAGTTTTTCAGGGCAAAAGAAAGTTGCTTCCTCTTCCTTTGAAGCCAGTTGTTGTCAATGCTCCTTTCCAACAGTGGGCACTTGATTTCATAAGAGAAATTCATCCTACACAACACAGATGGATTTTGACAGCTACCGGTTACTTCACCAAATGTATTGAAGCCATTCTGACAAGGCAAGCTACGGACACATTAATTATTCAATTTTTAGAGTCCAATATCTTGTCTCATTTTGGTTTCCCTAACAATATTATTACAGATAATGCAGCAACATTTAATTTGAAGAAAATGGTTGAGTTTTGCGACAAATATAACATCACATTGGGTCATTCCACAACATACTATCTGTAGGACAATGGACTAGCTGAGTCTTCAAATAAATCCTTGGTAAACATTATTAAGAAGATATTGGAGACAAACAAAAAGAATTGGCATTGAAAGCTTGTCAATTCTTTTTGGGCTGACAAAGTAAGCAATAAGAAATCAATAGGTTATTGCCTTTTGAATTGGTTTATGGTACTGATACAATGTTTCCTACATCCCTTGTAGTCTCGGTTATGAAATTATTGCAAGAGGCCGGTAGTCAAGAAGATGATATTCAATGTCCGATCAATCAAATGATTCACCTTCAACAAACAAGGGAAGAGATTTCTCAAAACACTTCCTGGCTGCAAGAGAAGATAAAGAAAATTTATGACCGTAAAACCAAGGTAGAAAAGTTTCTGTTGGAAGATGTAGTGCTGCGATGGGATGCACGAAATGAAGAAAAGGGGAAACATGATAAGTTTGACAATCTATGGAAAGGATTGTGACACAGGTAAGTTCCCTCTATGGACAGAGGCAACCCCTCTAGCCCTAGAGTGGGTCTAGTCACTACACAGACAATACCAAAGTAAATTTCCTTAGAAAGTTGGTGTTATGAAGACCTACCTTCAATCCAACGTTCGATGAAGTCCTCGTCGTGTTGCTCCAGTTCTTATTCTTCTAGTCACTCATACCTTAAAACAAAATGTAGATAAACACCACAAACGCAATAGAAAACAACCAAACAATCTACTTGAAGAGTCAAGGAACCTCAAGCTATCAACATATAATTTAACACACGATATAGGAAACAAGCTATTGATTTGTATTAATAGAAATCAAAGTAAAACTTACAATTGAGCCTTGATGTCGTAAGCCTCCTTGAAGGGTCCTGTCGGTATGTCTCCGTAAGCATTTACTTGAGAACCGTCTCCCAAGGGAACATATGCCTCTCTCTTATGTCCAAAAAGGTTGATACTAGAAAGCTCTCAAGTGAATTCTACTCAAACATCTCTCAAATCAAAATACAAATGAGGCTACTTCCACAATCCAATAACACTCTCTACCTCTACTCCTCTCTTAGAAACTTGAAACTATCAAATTACATCTAACTATCATCTAGTTACATCCAAGATAGATGATGTTATTCATGGAGGAGATCTTTATAGGATGGAGAGATCCCATAAGAGAAGGAAGGAAGAGCTTATCTCTTAGGGAGGTTGCACAAAAGGAGGAAAAACTATCCCAGAGGAGAAAGGCGAGCTCAACTGACCCAACAACCAGCCCTAGGACCTCCCATGAAGCAATTTCATTTCGAAGTTTCGACGAGTTTTTGAAAAAATTGCCAAATCTGGCTCATTGTGGGTGCAACATAGGGACAGAGCAAAGACTTCGTTAGGGCTAATGTTAGCTTGACCATCTTCGCGAGGAGCATAACTTCTGACTCGCGATGACCAAGAAATTTAGGTAAAAAAGGTCTTCTTCAGGGATAATGAAATGAGACACTCTTCCTGAGATTGCAAGGAAGGTAATGACACATAATTGGCAACATGACATAGCACAAATGTCAGTAACATGGACCAGCAGTACCTGGGATCACTGAATGCAGAGTCGGTGGTAAATTAGTGTGTAACAGATGCCCCCTAAAGCATGAAGGCTGAGAGAGTGGGAGGGGTGAAATGCTTTACGAATCCATAACCGAAACAGAACGTCCTCGTGGAGAACCTGCAGACGTAAATACAACTGATATCTCTGATACATGAGTACACAATGAAAGGAAATACATGTACATAAGGCATGCGCACAACCATCCAGAAAATAAATATAAATTATCTATGGTATGGATGCAACCATCCAATCAGAAAGACCACAAAAATGACTCAGGTATGGTCGCAGCCATCCAATCAAAAGAGTCATGTATAAATCAAGCCACGCAACCTGGACTTGTGTAATCTGAGCCCAGGGTCTTGAATCCCAACCTGACCACTGTACAATTTCTAATACGTGAATAGATATGTTGAATTTGAGCACATTAGAAAATCACTTGATTACCGGCCAATGATGTGAATCATTAACAAGCGTGAGAGAGACCACCAGTAATGTCAATGGTTCTCAAGTTACTGCTAGTACAATCCACAAAGTGTGAAAAAATGATCTAGAGTCAAACATTTGTGAAATCACTCGATTGAAGACCAATCATTCAAGCCTGTCGTCGAGCACGAAGAACTTGCCATTGAGGCATGCAAGCTCCAAGGTACCAGAAAGGAGTCTCTAGGTCCACTTCCCAGATAATGAGCTGAAGTCAACAGGAACCAACCAGTTGAAGGAGGGCCATAATGTTTCCCACATCATCGATGTGAGACAGAGGAACAAGATGATTATGAATGAGATAGGGAATTTGAGAAAGGTGTGTAAGGCTACAAATTGCAGGAGGATTATGCTCTTGAACATATCGGCAACACGACTCCAGAATTTGGAAGCATTTTGGTACCAAGGGATCAAAGGTCATGATGATGCAGCAAGGATTAGATGGGACGAGGCAAAATGAATAACCCAAAATCCAGAAGGCCGATGATAGAATGAGGATATCCCAACCTGACACAAAGCAGAAAGAGTGTCGATTTCCAAGAGCGATAAGCAGTCGTAATAACTAATGCAATCAACATAGTGTTTCCAAATTTCCCCCACCATTTCTGGCGAGTACCCCAATTATTTTTGAAACACAAGCTTGAAGGGGATAGCATATGCTTGTAGTGTAAGTTCATCCTTCAGATGAATTCGACCTAGTGATTTTTAATGAGCCCTAGGAAGTAGAAGCTCGATCTCATCATGATGACAAGTCCAATGTTGTCAGGGTTTAATGAGTCCGACATAGGTAAAACTCAGAATCTTTTTCATGTTTAGAGAGTTTGAAAAAGACACAGAAAAGAAAACTCCAAAGGTCCCTTTTCGTAAATTTGTCCCTCGAACCCAAAAAGATAGAAAATAATATCCAAGGGAACCTATTGACCATGAAAGATCAACATATACCTTTTTCGTAAATAAATAATCTATCCCAACCCGAAAAAGGGGTAAACATATACTAGGTATATGATGCTTCATAGCCTTTAACGAGTTCAAAGAGACAAGAGCTCGACGATATTTGTTGGGTGTGGAGCATGATTATTTAGAGGTATTTGTTTCAACCGGATGTATACCCCAGGAGGTTTGTACACCCCTCCACGTGGGGGGTGCGGGGGGGACTTGTCCCCCCACGAGGGTTCGGGGGGGCTCATCCCCCCTGGCTGGGGGGTCCGGGGGCCAATGGTCCCCCAACGGGGGTTTCGAGGGCAGCGCCCTTGAAGCTAAAAATAGATGTAAAATTGCATTGTAAAACTATAGTAATTTCTAGTCAGTCTGGGTCATTCATTAGGCGAATGATCTGACGGTAGAACTTATGTTTAGTTTAGGTTTTTTTTCCCTAGAAGGCAACCCCTCTCTTTGTATGAGGGCATTGTATTGAGGCTATGTAATAGATGTGTATTCTCCGAGCGAGAAACAAAGAGGTGAGACTGTGAGAGAAAACAGAGGATATTACAGTGGATCTGTTGTAGGTTGTCTCTTCATTTTGCTAGATAATAGAAAGGAAAGACTGGTTGTTCGAGGTGGACGTAGCCCAAACTGGGTGAACTACGTATATCTGTGTCTCTCTGGTTTTATGTGTTTTCAGTGTTTATATTTATGCAATATTCTATGTGTTCCATTGCTCTGTAATATATAATTTTCTAACAATATTTTCACGTTTCGAGAGTCAGAAAAGAGCTTAAAGATGACTCCAACAGGGACTTTTTCGTGTTTTTACCGAGTCTGAAAAAGTATAAAATATAACTTGCAGGGTAGTCGCCAGGGTTCGAGAAACCTGTTGCTGCACAAAAATAAGCGTAAGATTCATTTTTGTTAAAAATACGTGAAATAGTTCAAAACCCTAATTTGACCAAAAAGGCTTATAAAAGAGCCATTTGGTAAAATTCAAATTACTTTTCACCATTTTACCTCAAAGTGAAAAATTTACCCTCGTGCATTCGAACTTTCAATGGTCGACTGGAGAAATATCAGCAACCTATCAACAAATTCGTCTGGTCCAGGTAAGCTCTAATCATTTTCCTGCATTTTTACATAGACAATACTTCATTTCTTATGGTTTGAGCCACCTCCAAGGAAGGATTTAGGGCCAGCATATGCACGACGGTTGTCGCGAATCACCAGCTTTGGACCGTGATGACCCAAAATTTTCCACGGGGAGAAAACAGGGTCTTCGCGACTGTACATGCAAAAGTCGCGAAGATCCCGATTTTTCCGAACGGGTGATTTTGGCTCGGCACACCTGTTTAAAAAAACAAGCACGTCGAGCACTAATTCTTAACATTTCTCAAAATTGAACCCATTACTTTGGATTTTAAATGCAAGCAAAGTACTTATAATCCTTGATATGTATGTGCAGGAAGAAAAATGGTGATTGAGTGGAAAGAACGAGAGCATACTGGTGATGATGAACTAGCCATGGGAGACCAAGATTGTCTGGACGTGCTTCGGAACTGTGGTTTGCTGAAAATTTTCATGGTGCCTAGTCTGAGGGCACAACTGGACTTGCTCCAATATCTGGTTGGAGTGCGGGATCCGAATAAGGCTAAGTTCAATATATGAGGGCAAGAGTTGGAGATTGGGGCAGGAGACATCTATTTCTTAACAGGATTGTCACGGAGGGGGGAAAGGCCCCGCATGACCAGGACTCAGATCACTAGAGAAACTATGGACATGATGATGGGAAGAATGTGTCCAGAGGCAGAGAAGTCAGATAAGGGCGGAAAGCTCAAGATTGCTACTGTGAGAGACTTGTCTCTCCATGTCCTTCTCTCGACCATCACTAGAGCAGATGGCTCATAGGCCCCTCATGAGGCCACCAAAACCCAACTTCGGCTGGCCGGAGACTGCATGGATCCCACCATCTTCAACTAGGTCGAAGCTGTGGCTGATAACTTGAAATGGAAATTAGCAAAGTTCCAGCGAGGGGATGTAAAATAGTTCAGGTATGGGTCCATCTCGGTATAATTCATCCTTGACCACCTTCCTATCTTTCAGAGATAGGAAGTAGTTGTAGTATGGTCGACCCCGCGAGAACCACGGATGACTCGGTGGGCACTACTGATGCCCAAAGGAGGCAAGGGTCAACATATGTCATGGAGACCCGAGTTTTTCCAATGATTGTACCGCCAGCTTTTCATTGTCGAGGACTGGGCATACATTGGGCTAGATTTCAGGTGCGATCCGGAGTTAGTACTTCCCCCTAGGGAACACTAGGGCCATAGAGGTAACAAATTTTGATTTTTTTTTTAGATTTTCTAATTTTTATCTTTTTTTTATATATATGTTCTCATCATTGTGTTTCAATCTGGCAGATGTTGGGCTGGAAAGGCCTGCAAGTTTATCTCTGATTGCTCAGAGAGTTGAGCGGGAGTTTGAGATTCCTCCTCCTGGTGGAGACGTAGAGGACGAGATCGCTCGAGACCTAGAGGGATTGACTTAGGGAATCCTTGACTACACGAGATTCGAGGATGTCCCTCAACAGTACCAACGACACACAACAGGGATGTCGGGCAAGATTCACCGACTTCTCAGACATGTGGTCCAAGAAGTCGTGTGCTACAGAGAGCACCACGCAAATTAGACTCCTAGGTTTAATTTTTGCCATTTTGGAAAGACATGTTGTCTTGTGATGTAACCGAACACATATTTTTTTAGCACTATGATGTGCAACACTGATATACATACATACATATATATATGTGTGTGTGTGTGTGTGTGTGTGTGTGTGTGTGTGTGTGTGTGTGTGTGTGTGTGTGTGTGTGTGTGTGTGTGTGTGTGTTTTGATATATGACTTATTATGTCTTTAATGATTTACTTTCATAAATGTCGCAAATGTCTATCTAATACATGATTTGCCAATGCATCAGTTAATGTATTTAGTCTTCTAGGAATGTGTCGATATGTAATATAATTAAAATTCCTTTCTAGTAAATGAACACGTAAATACAACCTTAAAATTTGAGGATTTCTGACGGAATAGCGCCCGTTGAGTTGAAGAACAACAAATTGGGAGTCTAGATTCACAATCAATGCGTGAATATTGAGGACAACAGCCTCAACTAGTAATTCAATGACTGCACTATATTCAGTGACATTGTTTGTGGTACATACTAGACAAACACCTTGAAGATCCACCAAATCACTGTGAGGATCGTAGATAACCCATGCCACGGAGGAAAGATTATGGATACTGCAATAGGAACCATCAGCAAAACCGACATAAGGTGCGACAGGCATCTGCATAAGAAGAAAAAAGGACACAATAAGTGGCAAATGCTTACACACCAAGCCAAACACGTACAAAATGAAAAACACACTTATGCACATAGCAATGTACGAAAGACTCATGCATAATATTTCATAAGATAAAGCCCATTTTGTGGCTTATCTAAAGGGTTGCCTTCGTAATCAATTAGCTCATAAGCCCAATTTTGCAACACATGTTTGACAATATAGGGCCTATTCCATATGGGTTCGAATTTTCCTACCCCCAGCTTGTCATTAGCTTGATCATACAGCAGGACTAAATCTCCCTCTGTGAAGGAACGTGGGTTGACTGTCTAATAGAAGTGAGTTTTGACTCTCTTCTTTTGTGCTTCAATGACTAAAGAAGTAAGTCGATGAGTCTCGTCAAGTCGTTCTAGATAAAGAAGGCATTCCTCCACCGAGTAGTATTTGGGAGAAATTCGATAGCTAATTTGAGAGAAGGGATTTCGCATTCAATCGGGAGGGTAGCTTCCAGACCATAAACAAGTTGAAACGGTGTGAATCTAGACACATCCTTAACCGAGGTACGATAGGCCCATTAGGCAGAAAACAACATTAAATGCTAGTTGGAATTGTGCATTCCAATGGTACCCTGAAGCATGGTAACCAATACTTTGTTTACTACTTCGACTTGGCCATTGGCCTGAGGGTAATAAGGCATCGAACTATCGTGACGCAAGCCTAAATGAGTTTCCAACTCACTCATCATATAACCATGGAAATGGGAACCATGATCAGTGACTATAGCCTGAAGGAGTCTGAACTGGGTAATCACATGATTGAATAGGAATTGCGCAGTTCTCTTACTGTCGTTAGACAATGTAGGCATTGCTTTGGCCCATTTCGTAAAATAATCGATGACAACGATGATATACCCATGCCCCCCGGCCGAGTGAGGGTTACATGTCATAAAATCAATGCCCCATTTATCAAGAGGGCCGACGGTAATGACAGGATGTAAGAGGGAAGGGGGCACACGCAGCTTCCGCTGATAAATTTGACACGTGTGACAAGAACTGACAGCTAGAATGCAATCCTTGAAAATGGAAGGCAAAAAGTAACCAAAAAGAATCTTTTGGGCAGTAGCATAGCTAGACATATGACCGCCACAAGCACCAGAGTGGCGGTCATTTAAGACCTTTTCGGCTTCCTTGAAATTCAGACAACGATGAAAAACTAAATCAACGTCGAGATGGTATAAAGTGTCTCCAACAATACGATTGAGCTGAGAGAATGGTGGAAAATGCATCATTGAGCATCCTTAGACAAATCAAGATGGAATGAAGATGTTTGTAGGTAAACAATAATGTCACCATACCAGGGATTGACGGTACTGATCAAGAAAAGTGTGTCATCCAGAATGTGGTCCTCTATCCGAGAGGGAGCAAAAGTAGATGGTAATGAGAAAATCAACTCAGCGAAGACCAGTGACTTCTGTTAGCCTCCTGCTCATAACAGGTATTCATCTTTCGTGATCGACATTTCTACATACCAAATATGTCATACTTTGCATGCTGCAATGTTCCATATTTGTTTCTGAGGCCAAAGAAGTGTCCATGAGAGTGTGCTAGTCTAAGTGCCTCTGTTGTATTCCAATTTTGATGAGTTATTCCATTTTTGAAATATTTTCAGTTAAAGGGAGGTCCAAATAGCTTAATCTTGGCTCCCTAGGTTTCAATTTCCTGTTGTAGAATATAGAGAATCATTATCTGTCCAAACAGCGTAATCTTGGTAGATTCTTAGATAGGTAGAGAAGTAAGGGTGCTCAACAGCCTAATCTGAGCCCCTGGATGAAATAAGTATAGATGTAGATAGGAGGCCAGTAAAAAAGAAAAAAGTTGAAAAGCTGGGTTTGCTAGTTCAAGTGCACCCAAACCAAAAGAAGAAAAAATGCTAGGTAAAGTAGGCTGGGTAAGTAGTTTTGTGGTTGCAGAAACCAAGCTATGTAATCCATTTCATGTTTTCAAGTGTTATATTTATCCCAATCACAGTTTTGAGGCACTTTTTCATTTTGATCAGATCAAGCAAGGCATCTCTAACTCCCCCTTCTTCTTATTTCCCAAATCACTCACTAACATCCCCTTGAGGACCTTGGGATCTGCCCAACCAGTCCTATTATCACTCCATTTTGGTGAAAAGCCAAGTCAAGATTTGACTTTCTTTAGTCAAGAGAAGTCACATTTTTGTGCAAAAGTCATTTCTCCACAGTTCATTCGCCCCCTATAAACTAATTTTTGGTTCACAAAGTTTAACTTTTCCCCTACACTTCACCTCACGGATTCATATTAACTCCTAACTTTATTATTTAGCTCCCTAAAGCATTTCCCGTACCCCTATTCTACAAGAAACTATATAAAAACCCCAAAAAAAACTAAATATTCCTCCCCATGGCAACTATAGCCAAGTATTACAAGTCGGGAAACCTTAGGTCCATTTGGGACCGATTGTTAGCCTCTCCACGTTCATTTCCCTTAGGATTTATTTAACACCCTGTTAAATAAATAACTATCTTCAACCACCCTCCGCGCACATTTTATTGGGGTTTTATTAATATTTTATTGATAAAATAACCAAATCCCGAGTGCTTATTACACCCATCACCTAAGGTTTTAACCACCCGAAGCCACAAATAATTAACGATTATTGAGCGCGCTTTTCCACTAAACCCCGATCATGTTTCCCTCCCGTCCACCGTAGGATTGGCCCTCCCAGGTCCGACAACCCTAATGAATATCGGGCGCCCCTTCGTAGCAGTATGATAGTACCCGATGGTCGATGGTTTCACTGTCGTACACCGGGATAGCTGTCAGCCTCCTATTGCATCGGGCCACCCCTGACACATACCACTCCCGTACCAAAAGCGGTCCGACGCAAACCGCTTACCACCCTCCCCGCTTGCTTACGTCACCGCATGACGATGCCACCACGTCGCTTGGCACTGTGCTGTACTTGCACCATGTCACCCGCTGACGTCATCACCCTGCCACCGTGTCATGATGACATCATCAGCCACGTCACCCTGCTGACGTCATTCGTCATACTATGTCTCGCTATTGACGTCATGCTGACATCACCACCAAAAAAAAACCGCGAAAGGTGAAATCGCTGCTTAGGAAGCCCGAAATGAAAATCAGGGGCAGTTTTTAATGCGCGATTTGCTAAGAAAAAATGGCCAAAATGGAAAGCCTCAGTCCAACGCATGGTTTGCAGTAGTTATTTTTGCCCAAAAGAAACGGAAAGGAGTAAATTGACCAGTTAAAATGTATCAACGAATGAACTAATAGAATATCAGTGGAGAACTTAATATCAAAGCAGAGGAGCATTAAAGACCATCGAAACAAAGTCAATGAATACCAGAACAGAGTTAAAGGCCATTAAAACCGAGTCATATCAGATTTAATAAGAATCAGAGCCACCTAAGAGCAGTAGAACCGACTAAGAGGTGCAGATAAGAGATTAAAGGCACAGTGATTGCAGATTGGATAACAGAGCTACCAAAGGATGCCACATAGCCTCATTTTTTGAAGCAGCTGGCCCAACGCAGCATTAGATAGATATTTTTTACATTACTTGCAAGAGAAGTTAGGTTAATTGCAGTTATTTCCTCATATCTTCTATCAAATCTATTTTTGTAGATATTTTGCCTATAAATATAGCCCTGAACAACGTAATAAGTGTGGGTTGGTTGATGATTTCTTCTTTCTGAACTGCGCTATAACATATCAGACTGTGCTAATACAAATGGGGGTTGAATATCACTGTGTTTGAATGATCTGAAGGTGGATTGGATGTTCTGGGACTTGCTACAAAATTCATGTGTCATGCTATGGAACAATAAGTTATACTAAACTATGTTTTATGTTTTCCATTTTGTAAAGCTCATCTATGTTTCATGATCTTGGTAACAGAGAAGAAGAATAGCATAGGATTTGTATGAATGCACCTTATGCTCAATCTCTGTTATTAATTATGTTTTCTTCCGGACTAGAAATGAATATGAATCCTAAACTACTCATGTTCGCACTAGTTCTCTCATTTTGAATACTGTTTAGGAATTCTTAATTGCTCCTGCACAATATTCATCCATTTTTCCTCTGTCAGTATAGTGAGAGATTCTTGATTGCCTTTCATTCCCTGACTTTGTTCCATCATTACCAGATTTGAAAGTTGTTCCTAGCTTGCCTATCCTGCTCTGTGGTACTACCTTTTCACCAAGAAACTCTTTCAGTAATTACACTTGCAGTGACTCCATTGCCCAATGGAAAAAATAGTTATACACTTGCATCCCAGTTCTGCCTGAGATCACCACCCACCAATCTAAATTAAAACCCATGTGCATCATATCTAGCCTAAAATCATCCCTTAAACAAAGCTAAATCCCAAAGAGAGAGCCTTCTCTGACTGCTGGTAGGCTAGGACTTGTAGTCCAAAGCTTGGTTTGTGGTTACCTCGGCCGTATTCCCTTAGGAGTCAAAGGGAACAACCTGAGTGATAACATAAATGGCGACTCCACTGGGGACTGAATAATTTTGTTCATCACTCTAAATCCCCATTTTTGATCAATTTTCCTCTAGAAAAAGTCTCTTGAAAAATCCCAAAAAATAAAAAAAAAAACTCAAAAAACTCAAAATATTTTGTTTCCTGAAGAAACTTCCCCTTTCTTTAGATCTATTTCACATATTATCTCAGATCTGTGTTACTGGACAGAGATCAGACCCTTCAAAGTTGATTTATCCACTTGGTGACTCCACATAATCCTCATAATAAAGACTCCGCTGGAGAAATGAACCCAAGAGAAATATACGAGCAAATCAGGATTTTGACCTAGATTACTATCCAAGAGGTCATGTTCTTTCTCTTCCATAAAAATTTGTTGTGTATATTGTATTTTAAAAACGATTTTAAATTAGATTTTTATGATTTTCCTTTTGAAAATGTTGTTTGAAAGCCTCCTTGCAGATTAGAACAACAGCCTTTAAATGCTGCTGAAAATCATCATACAGCCAAGGAGGAAACAAATGTCAAAGCCAATCATTATATCCTTCTTCATATCGAGCCCATTCAGCCAATCCCTGTACATAATCCCATGCCTCGTAAGGTTCCTGACAGATATAAGCATCTTGTTTTGCCTCCCGTGCTTAATCCTCTGCCCAAAAATCATCCTGAGTATCTCCCAAGATTTGATGGAGAGAATGGTATTACTGCGCAAAAGCATATCCAAACCTTTGAAGACTATCTTAATATATTTGAAGTGGAGGACGAGGATGTTAGTATCAGGCTGTTTTCCCTTTCTTTGCAAAGCGAAGTTAGGACTTGGTTTAAAGCATTTCCTGAGGCTAGCATCTCTAATCTTCAGCGGTTTTCCAAGCTATTCCTTGATAGATGGATGATCAAACTTAATTTCCTCTTGCTCATTGAAGAATATAATCAGTTAGAAAGACGTCCAAATGAATATGTTCAGAAATTTTTTGATCGATTCAATCAAGTTTATCATTCTATGCCTTTTAATATTAGACCTCCCTCTGATTTAGCTCTATTGCATTATCCAAGAGATTTTGATCCATAAATCGAGTTCTGTTTCAGAGAAATATGCCTCTCCACTTTGAAACAAATGTAGGACATAGCTGTGGACATGGACGCAAATCTGAAGATGAGACAGGAATAACGCAAAGCAGAGCAAGAAGAAAAACTTCATGGTTTGTTACAAAAGTCAGAGGAAATGATCACAATGAAAGTTGAATGCTTAGAGCGCAAGAACACATTTGTTGTGCAAGAGGAAAGTAATTTTATTCATGAACAAACCTGCCACAAAACAGATGACATATTCATACACCCAGATGTGAAGGAGAAATCTCCTGATATACTATATGAATATAACAACTTCTCTTCTTTCAACTGCTTGCCAAAATACGATGAGTATGATGATGATTATGAGCCTAATGACCAAATCAGCCTTGCAGAGGAGTCAAAGCCTATTTTGGCAGAAAGCACATTTCAGGATCAGCAACCTAAAATCAATGATCAATGTGCCCATCTCAGCTATGAAGTAAAGGAGGAAAGCGCAGAAAATTTTGATTTCAGCGAACGAACTTTACCTTTCTGTGTTGATTCTTTTCAATTTATTAAGGAGAACTATCATGCAGTTAATAAGAAAGTATCATCAAGTGTTGATATTGATCATCTGGAGGAAGCCCAAATAATTGTTCAAAATATATTGCCTCTAGTTTTGTAGCCGCAAAGAGCCATCGAATATCAGATTGAGGAAGATTCGAAAGCGGTTGTTCGTGACCAAGTGATCCAAGTGGATCCCCTGCCTCTTTGTTTTCAGCCATCTGAGTTTTTCGAAGAAGAAGAGGAGCAGCCTACGCAGATTAGTCAAGGGCCATATGAGCCTATTTGTAATAAATTGCAAATATCAGCTCATGTTTTATATGATTCATGTGCTGATAGGGTGTATGATGAAGTAAAGAAGTGCTCTTCTCCATTAGCAGGCTCTGTGCCTCAATATCAAAATGTTGATGATATCCAGTTTCCAAGGCATGATAGTGATCCCAAACTTTTGTACAGTTCTTCAATTCAGCTCAGCAATTGTATATATATGTTGCGGGACCCTTTTGTACAGTTTCTTGTTTCAGCAAAGAAGGTCAGCAATTTTCTGATCTTATCAAAAGTTAACAAAGTTATATCTGATGGCAAGATCTCCATTTTTACCACCAGCAAGAACAAACAACAAAGCTCACTAATGTTTATAATGCTTAAATGGCTGCACTGGCTATTTGATTTCACCTAACAGCAAAATAAGTGCTGATTAGAGTAGGTAGGTAGGATTTCAGTTTTCTATTTGGATAGCAAGCTTGCTGGAGTTGAAGCTCGAAGTGAAGGCCCTAAGCTCTTCAAGTCTGCTATCATGTTCTTAAATAAAGGAGGCAGCAAAGGGAAGTTTTCAAAGTACATCAACAACTAAAGATTAAGGCATTCTGACCTGTTGTTCTTGACTTTTCGCAAGGAAAAGCCATTCCCAAGTGGAGCCACTATTAGCCTCCTGCTCATAGCAGGTATTCATCTTTCATGATTGACATTTCTACATACCAAATATGTCATACTTTGCATGCTGCAATGTTCTATATTTGTTACTGAGGCCAAAGAAGTGTCCATGAGAGTGTGCTAGTCTAAGTGCCTCTGCTGTATTCCAATTTTGATGAGTTATTCCATTTTTGAAGAATTTTCAGTTAAAGAGAGGTCCAAACAGCTTAATCTTGGTCTCCCTAGGTTTCAATTTCCTGTTGTAGAATATAAAGAATCATTATCTGTCCAAACAGCTTAATCTGGGCAGGTTCTTAGATAGGTAGAGAAGCAAGGGTGCTCAACAGCTTAATCTGAGCCCCTGGATGGAATAAGTGTAGATGTAGGTAGGAGGACAGTAAATAAAAGAAAAAGTTGAAAAGTTGGGTTTGCTAGTTCAAATGCACCCAAAACAAAAGAAGAAAAAATGCTAGGTAAAATAGGCTGGGTAAGTAGTTTTCTTGTTGCAGAAATCAAGCTATGTGATCCATTTCATATTTTCAAGTGTCATATCTATCCAGATCACAGTTTTGTGGCACTTTCTCATGTTGATCAGATCAGGCAAGGCATCTCTAACTCCCCTTTCTTATTATTTCCAAAATCATTTACTAACATCCCCTTGAGTACTTTGGGATCTGCCCAACTAGTCCAGTTTTTACTCCATCCTGGTTAAAAAACCAAGTTGACATCTGAGTTGGCTTAGTGAAAAGAAGCCACATTTCTTGTGTAAAAATAATCTTTACACAAATTCATCATTCCCCTTACATTTCCATTCCACCAAGTCATACTAACCCCTAACTTTATTATTTAGCTCCCCAAGTCATTCCCCTATCCCCTACTATGTGAAAACTATATGAAAAACCCAGAAATATTAAATATCCCACCCCATGGCAACTATAGCCTAATAAATAAAAGTCTGGGAAATACTAGGTCTATTTGGGGCCTTAGTATTAGCCCTTCCACGCTCGTTTCCCTTGGGATTTATTTAAACCTCTGGTTAAATAAATAACCATGCTAAACCCCTCCCCCGCGCACCAAACCACACCACACCCCGCACATGCATAACCTTTGGATTTCATTGATATTTGGTCAAGAATAACCATGACCTCGAGCGCGCATTTAACCTGCAAAACCTAAAGTCTAAAATCCACCCACCGCCGCGAATAATCAAACGTTTATCACGCGTGCTTTTTATTTAAAACCCACTCATCTTCCCATCTCGTCCACTGTCGGATCGTCTCTCCCAGATCCGACGACCCTCATACATATCGGGTGCCCTTACATGACGGCACAATAGTGCCCGATGGTCGATGGTTTCACCGTCGTACACCAGGACACTTGTTGGCTTTTCATTGCATCAGGCCGCCCCTAATAGATACCGCCCTTGTACCAAATGCGGTCCGACGCAAACTGCTTACTTCCCTTCCCTGTTACCACTTCACCTCATGACGATGTCGCCACCTCACTTGCCACTCTCCGTTACCCTGCTGCATCACCCTGCCACGTCACCCTGCTGACGTCATCATCCGTATTGTGTCCCACTGCTGATGTCATCCTGACGTCACCCGCCGTATTGCTGACATCACTCGATGTACCGCTGATGTCATCCGTTGAAAGGAAAGCGCGCAAGTGCGAAATCGATGCTTCGGAGGCCCGGAATCAAATTCTGAGGTAGTTTTCGATGCGCGATTAGCACTTAGCGCTAATCGTCCATCGCTATGGGAAATAGGCCAAAATGGGGAATATTTTTTCTCAGCGATTGTATTTGCCTCGAAAGGGCAGAAAAGGGGCGATTTAACAGCTTTTAGCTTATCAGAGAAAAGAAGAAGCCCAGATTCAATCAAAGAGTATCAGTGAAGCGGTAGAGAGTATCAGATCGACCATATCAGAGCCAGGAAAGCATTAAAGACCATCCAAACAAAGTTGATGAATACCATAACAGAGTCACAGGCCATTAAAACTGAATCATAACAGATTTAATGGGAAACAAAGTCACCTAAGAGCAGCAGAAACGACTAAGAGGTGCAGATAAGAAGTGAAAGGCGCAGTAATTGCAGATTGGACAAGCAGAGCTGCCAGAGGATGACAGATAGCCTCATTTTGAAACAGCTGCCCCCAGCGCAGCATTAGATAGATGTTTTCATTACTTATAAGACAAGTTAGGTTAACTACATTTATTTCCTGAAAAAGATCTTCTAGCAGATCTTTGTTGTAGATATTTTGCTTATAAATACAGCCCTGGACAATGTAATAAGGGTTGGTGGGTTGTTTGGTTGATCTCTGATTTTGATAGATGCACTATAAATATTTAGAACTTCTGTAATCAAATATTGCTGGAATGCTTGCATCTGAACTGGCTGGTTGTGCTTTCAATGGCTGAAGAAATTGGTATGGAATTCTCGTGCTTGCTCATGGTTCAATAAGTTTTTCCTCCCTTTGTTATCAGTTTATACATAGCTGTATCAAACATATATCATAATCTAAGTTGCAGGAAAAAAGAATAGACCAGAATTGGTTTTCATGCCCTCTGTGCTCAATTCTTGCAACTTTCCATGTTTTCCTCTCAACCAGTGATGAATATGCATTCTTAATTGTGCATGTTTAAGCTATTCCTTTCACATATGAATGTTGTCTGGGAATTCTTCATTGCTCCCAGATATCACTCATCCACTTTCCCTCTTTGGTTGAATGAGAGATCCTTAATTGCCTCTCATTCCCTAACCTCCATTTCACTCTTGTTCCAGCATAAAATCATTGTGCCATGTGTAGCTATCCTGCTCCATATTCCCTTCTTCTACCAGAGAAAAAACACCCTTCAGTTCACAGTCATGACTCCATGCCTAATGGTTTGAACTTCTTACACTTTGCATGTCATCTCTGTTTGATTAAGATCAACCCTCCCACTAAACCAAATCAAAACCCATGTGCACCATATCTAGCCTAAAATCACCCCCTAAACAAAGTTAAATCCCAAAGAGGGAGCCCTCTCTGACTATTGGTAAGCTAGGACCTGCAGTCCAAAGATTGGTTTGTGGTTACCTCGGTCGTATTCCCTTGGGAGTCAAAGGGAACAACCTGAGTGATAACATAATGGCGACTCCACTGGGGACAATCATCTGTTCATTACTGTAAATCCCCATTTTGATCAGTTTGCCTTTCGAATAAGTCTTAAACTTGTTTTCAAAATTCCCAAAAAATAAAAAAAATATCTTGTTTCTTATTGCATATTAAGTCTTGATCTGTGTGGTGGACAGAGATCAGGCCCTTCAAAGTTGATTTACTTATCCACCTAGTGACTCCACATAAATCCTCATAATAAAGACTCCACTGGAGAAATGAACCCAAGAGAAATATATGAGCAAATCAGGCTGTTGACCTGGATTACTATCCAACAGGTCATGTTCTTTCTCTTCCATAAAATTTTGTTGTGTATATTGTATTTTAAAAACGATTTTAAATTAGACTTTCATGACTTGCCTTTTGAAAATATTGTTGAAAGGCCTCCTTGCACATTACAACAGCAGCCTCTAAAAGCTACTAAGAATCATCATACAGCTAAGGAGGAAACAAATGTCAAAGCCAATCATGCTATCATTGTTCATGTTGAGCCCATTCAGCCAATCCCTGTACATACTCTCGTGCCTCGTAAAGTTCCTGACAGGTATAAGCCTCTTGTGTTGCCTCCTGTGCTTAATCCTCTACCCAAAAATCATCCTGATTATCTCCCAAGATTTGATGGAGAGAATGGTGTCACTGCCCAAAAGCATATCCAAGCCTTTGAAGACTATCTTAATATATTTGAAGTGGAGGATGAGGATGTTAGTATCAGGCCGTTTGCCCTTTCTTTGCAAAGCGAAGTTAGGACTTGGTTTAAAGCATTGCCTGAGGCTAGCATCTCTAATATTCAACAGTTTTCCAAGCTCTTCCTTGATAGATGGACGATCAAACTTAATTTCCTCTTGCTCATTGAAGAATATAATCAGTTAAAAATAAATCCAAGTGAATCTGTTCAACAATTTCATGATCGATTCAATCAAGTTTATCATTCTCTGCCTTTGAATATTAGACCTCCCCCTGATTTAGCTCTAGTGCATTATCCAAGAGCTTTTGACCCAAAAATAGAATTTCGTTTAAGAGAAAGGATCCCCCCCACTATGAAACAAATGCAAGACATGGCAGTGGACATAGAGGAAAATCTGAAAATCAGGGAGGAAAACCGCAAAGCAGAGCAAGAAAAAAGACTTCATGGTTGGTTACAAAGGTCAGAGGAAATGATCAAAATGAAAGTGGAATGTTTAGAACACCTGAACACATCTGTTTTGCAAGAGGAAAGTAATGACATTCATGAACAAACCTACCACAAAACAGATAACATATTCGTACAGCGATACATGATGGAGCAATCTCCTGATATACTATATGAACATAACATCTTCTCTTATTTCAATTGATTGCCAAAATATGATGAGTATGATGATGATGATGATGAGCCTAATGACCAAATCAGCCTTGCAGAGGAGTCAGAACCTAGTTTGGCAGAAAGCAAAATTCAAGGTCAGCAGCCCAAAATCAATGAGCAACATGCCTATCTCAGCTATGAAGTAAAGGACGAAAGCACCGAAAATTTTGATTTCAGTGAAGGAACTTTACCATTTTGTTTCGAATCTTTTCAGTTTATTAAGGAAAACTATCATACAGTTAATAAGCAAATATCAGCAAGTGTTGATATTGATCATCTGGAGGAAGCCCAAACCAGTGTTCAAAATATATTGCCTCTAGCTTTGCAGCCCCAAAGAGCCATCAAATATTAGATGGAGTGTTACACAAAAATATCTTCACCTTGATTATTTGTAGTCGGTATGGGTCTATCACCACCTATGCCAGTTTCCTAAGCAAGTCTCAAACCTCAGCTCTTCAGAACAAGCTTTAGAAATGAGAGAAAGACATCAAAAAAGCAATGTAACTCTGGTTCCGCACTTTCTCTCAATTTTTCTTGCAGGCCCACACCTTTTGTTCAGGATATCTGCGTACTTATACGCTCTGTATGTAAAGGGGAGGGTGCGTACCCCTGTGAAAGTCAAAAGGTACAATTTTTATCTTAAAAAACTCATCTTGGGTTAATTCTAGAGTTTTCTAGAAGGATTTGTTACATGGATTGTTCGCTCCAAGTGGTTCATGCATCCCATAAGAGGAGGAACTAATCCCTTGTTAAGAGGAGATCCCTTTGAAGGAGGATTCTATCCCTTTGAAGGAGGACCTGGTAACTGATCTCCATTGCCCTATAAATTGAGGCATTGGGTCAGTGGCTAGGGAGGTTAGAAGCTGAACTTTTGAGGGTAAATGCTAGTGAAATCAAGACTTCCTATTTGAGCTTAAGAGGAGAGATCACATACCTTTTTGGCTTCATTGGGGAGTGAGTGAAGCTTGTCAAAGTAGAGGAGACTTCTTGTTGGACCCTGGGAGGAGCTTGTACAGCGTCAAGGCAAAGGTTGTAAGGTTCTTCTCCTTTGAATTAATACAATCAAGCTCATTTTTCTCAACAAGTATCTTATGTTATTTGTTTCATGGACTCCTTGACTTTCATGTTAAATATGTTTTATAATATTGGATATTCGGGTGCTATTTAATCGTTTGCCTTGTTTGTGCTTGCAGGTTTGCGACAAAGGAACTTACTTGGATCAAAGGAGCGAAGGCATCTCCAAACTTGCGTTGGACATGAGGTAGGCCTTAAAACACATTTTGTTTGCCATTATTTATAAAGCGCATTTAGAGAAATATAGTGTCTGGTTGGTTTGTTTGTCATTAGGTCTTCATTAGATTATAGGAAGGTCTATCTTGTCCGCAAGATCGACTCATTCCACATGACACACCTCATCAAAATCATCAAGATTAAACATTAATAAAGTATGCTGCAAATATGAATGTAAACTGTCGATATATTTTAACAAAGTTTCACATGTGTCCAATGAAATACCAAGTGCCAATGCTTTCTTTTTGAATTCCTAAGTAAAATCCTGAACACTCTGCCCTTTACCTTGCCTCAGATGCTGCCAATCAATAACAACTTGCTGCAAGTATCCTAAAGGATAGAACTATTTCCTAAGAGCTTTTAAAAACTTAGACCATGAAGAGATGACTTTTCCTTTACGCTTTACATCTAGCTGAGTTTTTATTTCCCATTGAAATTGTGAAATTCGTAGTAATAGAAGGAAAATAGGTATTGATTGCATATTTTCATAGTTCAGGAGATCAAGACTGAGACTTGAGAATTAAGACTATGCAATTCGCAGTTTTGGCTTGAATAGAGGGAAAGATTGCTGATCCAAAATGGATTTTGGAGAGACTTCTAAGTCTAAAATTGTTCCTCATGGAGGAAAATGAAAGTCCAAGGATGCTCTTGGAAATAGCCCCATTGCCTAGATATTTTCATTCTAAATCTACTGCAACTTGAATGGGATAAAATGGAATTTCGATGTAGAAGGTATCACAAAAAGAAGTTTTCCTTTGTCCTTTGAAAAGGAGACAAAATCTTCTAAAAATGGCATAAAAGGCCTTATAAAGGAGATCCCATCACAAATGGTTCAATGCGCAGACTTAAAGTGGAGGAGAAAGAGACCCCTGATCATCGATCTCCGACATATCGAGTCAGAGGCAGGCATGAATGTGATGTCATACCCCGGCTATGCGATTTGCGACTGCGATGATTGGTGTCAGCAATCGATGTCGGCGTATGCCATGGCATATGGAAAGACCCGGCAGGCCATTGCGATATGCGATATGCTGATTCACATCATCTGGTCTCAGTGATCAGATCAGAAAAGAGATCAATGACCAGGATCTAATCAGTGTTCAGTAGACTGGTGATCCCCGACACAAAGGGTCGTTGCGGCAACGATATGCGATCGCGACATGTGATATGGACTGTCTGATCATGGAGTAGATCAACAGTCTATATTTAATCGGCGATCGGTGATCAGTGAACCCCGATGTCAGTGCCAATGTGATTGCGATAGTGATATGCTGATAAGGGTTGGACTCGATGGGTTTTTAGACCCGATTTCATAAATTTTGAAATCCAGGAATTCAAATTTTTCAATGTATTCCTATGTATTTGGGGTTTTGGTCAATCTGCCTATGCGATGCGATATGCAACTAATGGCAAACCCGATAGGGTTTATAGGAGAGATTTAATGGAATTTGAAGTCCATAATTCATGCCGATAGTGTATTTTTTGGAAACTCTCTGTGTTGGGAATTTTATCCATTTTGGGGTTCTTGCCTGGAAAAAGGCCCCAATCCCTTTGTAATAGCTCTTGATCATTGTGCCACACTTCAAGCGGGAATTTTGCAGACAATGATGTGTTTGGGAATGCACAGAGCCACAGACCCACAGAGCAAGATGGCCAGTCGAACAGACAAGGAGCAGAGAAGCCGTAGACCTACAAAGGGATGATTACACATAGAGAACTGGCTAGGGAAGAAACAGAGCCGAGAAAATTCCTCAAGAGATCCAGAGAGCACAATTGACGAGGTAGCTGGAGGTCACTGAAGGAGAGCTATTAGTTGAGAGAGTGAAAAGCTAGAGAGCACAATTGACAGGCAACAAAGCTGCTAAAGGTCGCTGGAAGGTTGCTAAAGGTTGTTGGGAGGTTGAGCGAACCATTGATGTATGCAGAGGCCAAGAGCCAAGAGCTAGAGCTAGAGCCGAGAGCTAGAGCCAAAGCCAAAGCCGAGAACCAGACAGCCGAAGAGCTTTAGAGACAGGGATGAGATGGTGTTCTAAGCCCATTATGTTCTATGTAAACCAGTGGAGTTGAGCATGGATCTTGTAAAATAACTACTGCCATAATCCCAGAGAGCCTAGTTGAGTTGACTAGAGCTCAAGAAAGTAGCCTAAGAGTTTTGGGTGAACTCCAAATTAGTATTTTTGTTATGTGTGTTGTTTTATTGAATCGTCTTGCTGCTATGCATGTGTTGCTTATTTGCTGCTTTACTTACTGTCATATGTATTTTATATCAACATAAGCAACGAAATTTAAAGCACATAAGCAATTCAAAAATAAACACAAGAATATACCTATTTTCAAGCATCATTAATTCCGCACTTGGTTAATCATAATATCTTGGGAATATTTAAGCTTTGTAAGTTGGATAGGTTCTTGTAAGCTCACAAGAAGCCTTTAGTGCCCCATTTTCAGATCAATTGCATAGTTTTGGGGCTCAGGGGTTGGGCTTGAGAATTAAGGTTGTGTAAACAAAAATTATGGGAGGCAAAGATTGTGCATTGTGCAGTGCTAAGAGACAAGGTTGTTTCTTAAGGACTAGGGTTGCATAGTGTGTAGTTTAGCGAGGTTGATAAGGCAGAGTGGCTCGATCGATAGTTTTTCCAATTTTGACCAAGCATTCGATTATAAGGGGAATTTGAATCAAAGAAATACTTGAACATGGTAACACACTTATTTCACTTTATGAAAACATATGGAACACTCAGAACACATGATAAACATACTTTCCTCAATGCAAGCACTTTGCGACAACTTTTACCAAGTGCGACATAAATGATACACTTTGTGACAAAAGTGACGACACTTGTGCGACAATGCTTGAAAATTTTGAAATAAGTGTGAAATATCTCTACATTATAATAAAAACTCATTATCACAATTAAATACCCTTTAAACAATCCATAACTACATTTTACACAATAAGAAAAAGTTCCCACACCAAAAGACGACACTTGCCACATGACAAGAGACGTGTGAACAACACTTGTGATATGCGAACACCAACAAAAGAAACACATGTCAGAGTGAATATAACATGACAATAATTAGAGTGAGATCAAGCAAAAGATATAATCTAAAGCATAAAAATGACACTTGTGAAAGAAAAAGTGCGCAAAAGTGATAGTTTTCAAAACTCATCGAAATATAAGTACCAACGCAGCTAGAAGTGAGAAAATGTCATTGTTGGTGTGCACTGACTGTCAACATGGATTGATCATAGGGTAAACATTATCTTGATATATTGTGGTAGTCTTATTCAAGCTTGCATGTAGGAGTGCACTCATGAATTCATTACAGAATGAGCATGTGTGAGTTAGTGACTTCGACACTCACAATCCAAAAGGGAGCTCAAAGACGTAACATAGCTAGAAGTGACTATGTAAAGTTTGATCGCAATATCCACAGTAGGCTCCAAAATTCAAGTATAGGCGAAAATTTGGAGGGTGTTTTCCACATAAACAACAATAGTTTTACACAAATTTGAAGGAAAAAGTATCATTATAGTAGCGATAGATTGAATAACAAAGTATGCCCATTTTTTCACTCTTTCTCATCCTTTTAAGGAAAGTATATTGGAAAAATTATTCTTGGAAATACTCTAAAAGCTTCAAGGAATAACAAATATTAGTGTAATTGACAATGATCGAATATTCACTGGATATATTTGGAATGAAGTATTTTCTTGTTTGGATACTCAATTAGCTCATATTTCATCTTATCATACTCATTATGATGGGAAATTGATATTGTGAATAAATTTTTAGAAGGATTTCTATGTTGCTTTACATCTAATAAACAAACATGATGGTTAAAATGATTTCCCTTAGCAGATTGGTGGTAAATTCCATCCTTCCATACTTCATAATAAATGTCACCATTTATGGAAATTTATGGATATCATCCTCTATCCATCACATCACCCTCCAAAGGAACTATAAAGGCTCAACAAATAGATGATAACACATGACACAAACAAGAGGTTTTCAAACTATTAAAGGAGAACTTATTTATGGTAGAAGATGGGGTGAAACAATAAGAAAATCAACATTGAGTGAAAGTAAATTTAAGTGAGGGATTGGGTATTTTTGAAACTATAATCATATAAATTGATGTCCCTCAAGCCAAAAAATAAGGATAATAACTTAGCACTGAGGTATTATGGCCCCTATACAATGTTGCAGAGCATTGGATGTATGACTTAAAAATTGAATTTTCCTCCATATTCAACTGTGCATCCAATATTCCATGTTTATTTATTAAAGAAGGTAATTAGTGAGAAGATACCAACACTAACTCTTCTACTATAGATTAATGAAGAGGAGAAAATAGTACTAGGACTAGAAAAAAATCTTAGAAGTAAGGAACAACAACTGAGAAATCGAACATTTACTAAGTACCTCATCAAATGGAAGAACCTACTAGAGGAAGAAGTGACATGGGAAGATGAGATTTTCATGAAAAAACACCCATAGATAGTCAAGTGTTAAGACTACAGTTCTTTGAAGGGGAGGAGAATGTTAAGACCTATATAAGCCTCATTTTAACTATAAAACCCTTTATTTATACCTATATGTTGAGTGACTAAATTTCTATTGTTATATTATTATCCAGGCTAGAGTCTCTCATGGTCGCATTTTATTATAATTGTACCCTTTTTCTCCTACACACGCACACAAAGGATACCTAGTCTAAGAGGCATCAATATTTTCTTGTACATTGCATCTATTGCAAAAGGATGTTTCCCTAGTGAAGCAGACTATAATTGTTAGTTTCTTATGATTTTAAGGTGCAAACATCATAAAATTAAATGAATCCATGAAGAAAAACAACATTTTTGCAAGTAAAGGGCATGATTTATTAGCCCAATATTTATATATATGTACAACAATTGGATACTTGATTCAAGTGCATCCCATCATATGATTTCGTGTCATGAATTATTTCCCTCTACATCCCATAATTCCATCTCATAGATGGCATTTGAAGACTCTGCTCAACTTGATGTCATGTAGTCAAGTACCATGGAATTAGTTGATGGATGTAGTAATAACATACTCCCTATTTTTGACATCTCTACCATTTTATTATACATCTATTAGATCTATCACTTTGGTTAGGGCAATACAATAAAAGTATCTTCCAATCAAGTACTTGTTCATCAACTACATGGTTTATGATTTGTTGTTTCCGTTAGAGAGCTTGATCACACTTCCAAATTACATAATTTTTATAGTTTTGAGCCTATCATTGGTTCCTCTTTCATTTCTCATTCCAATTATTTGGGTAGGCTTTAGAATAAAATATTTAGGCATTTAATCTATATATATTTATAACATTTGTGCACTCAAAATATGGTGGTAAATCTTCATAAGGTTTCTTGTATTGATTAGGTTTTTATAGGTTTTTCTCTTGGGAAAAAACCACCATGATCCCTTTCCTAAAGGGAAACTTTTACATGTTACAACACCTATTGAGTTGGTACATACTGATTTGATGTAACTTCCAACTAATTCTTTCTTAGGGGCTAAATATGCACTCACATTTATTTATGATTTCTCATTGAATTCTTGGGTGTACTTCCTTAAGTACAAGAGTGAAGTCATTGCATCATTTAATACATTCAAATCCTTTTTTAAGAAGAAGCCATCTTGCTCCATCAAGAAGAAAGTCAGTAATAATGGAGGGAAAGTATGTCAACTAGACATTCAAAGATCTCTATGGAGAACAAGGAATTCAACATCTACACTATGCCCCGTACTCCCATAAATAAAATTTTATCGTTGAAAGGAAGAAACAAAAAATAAAAATGATTTTGAATTGCATTATTCACTCCAAAAACATGGCACCTTATTTCTAGGTCAAATCACTTAACTATGCCAATTATGACTCCAATGTAAGTTTAGATCCATGATAATCCTATTGTTTGTTCTTTTAGAGTATTTGGAAGTCCAACTTGGGCATTAATTCTAGATGAATGGTGTAAATAAACGACAAAAAAAAATTCCAATTGTTGATATTTTTTAGCTACTATGAAGATATGGATGCATATAGGCTCTTTGATCCTCCTTCTAAGGAAGTAATATTTCAAAGAGATGTCCATTATGTGGACAAAAATTTGGTATCATGTCCTTATCCTCGCTAAAACTTTAATATTGATAATGTCCTAATCATGTTTATATATTTGTATATATTAAAGATGAAGTAAGCTTTTCTCAATGTCATTAGACATGAGAGAATCTACCATTAACATCTCCAAAACTTTAGTAGTCTAACTAACAACTACTTGTTCAAGAAAAATCTTTGAGGATTAATGTTTTTAACTGAAAGAAGCTTGGAAAATATGGTTATTAGGCCACTAATTTTAGTTATATTTCCTCTAATAACCCGTATTTAATTGGAATCTCTCTTAGGGCATGAAATTTCAGAAGATCTACCACATGTTTCTCACATTGTTGGAATACTTGAGAAAACGCATATTCAAGTGGAATATCTCTTAGGCCATGCAATTTTAGAATATCTCTAATAGGTTTATGGAATTGTTGGAATAATTGAGAGATAAGCTACCATGATAGAAGAGTATTATTCTTTGATGAAGAATCACACTTGATATCTCATCCCTCTTCCCAAGGGATGAAATATAGTATATTGTAAACTATGTATATAACCAAATATGGAACAAATGGATTTGTTGAAAAACACAAAGCACATCTAATTACCAAGGGGTCTTGAGAGGTTAAAGAAATTAATTATCCTAAGACATTTTCTCTTATTGGAAAGATGGATTCTAAATGGTATGTGCTTTCTCCTCTTGTCTCCCACGGTTGGTAAATTTAATATATTGTTGTTTCATTATTCTTTAGAAGGGATCACAATATTTCAAAAAAAGTATGCTCTTGATTTACTTTAGTTATTTTTTATGATTATTTATAAGAATGAACCTACTCTTCAGTTAGGTGCTACCCTTTCCATCGATTTCACCTCACTATGGTTGGATCCTACATTGTATTTCCAACTATTAACGAGTCTATTCTATTTTATTCAAACCTAACCTTAAATTTATTTTGGATAAGGGATTATCTCTAAATTATATCAAGATCCTTGTGGGAGTCACTAAAAGGAAGCACAACACATTCTGAGGTATATTCAAGGGATCTATAATTTTGGAATTCAATACAACATGGTATTCCTAATCTTGAGAGTTTTAACGATTCTAACTCGGATGCATAAGTTGATGATCATAAGTCCACATATAGTTTTTTCCCCTATATCAGTTCTTCTCCTATTGCTTGGTCTTGTGAGAAATAGTCAATGATCACATTATATTCTTTAGAAGTTGAGTACCCTCTCAAATTTTTTACTAGTTCGGAAGTTCTTTGGGTTTCATAGTTATTGATTGAGTTTTGCATTCAACATGATTATGCTACTATTATTTGGTGTGATAATAAAAGTTCCATACAAATTTACAAAAATATAGTGGAGTCTCAAGTGACCAAACATATTGAGATCCAAATGCATTTGATTTTCCAACTTATACAATATGGTGTTATTAGCCTAGAGTGTGTGCCTACTAAAGCGAAAGTAGTAGATATCTTCATCAAATTTTTGGCATCACTAAGGTTTCTTTAGTTACAACTAATGCTTGTACAAAATAAAGTTATCATTGGGGGTTGTTTTAACTCCTCCTTTCATATCCTCGTTCATATTTTATCTTCTTCTTTTTCGTTTTAAACTCTCTTCCAGGGATTATTTTTTTCTCCTTTTCTATGCCTATGAGAGTGTGTACTTAGGTACCTTAGTAGGAATTGTTTCCAAGACATATATTTTTCTTATGGGGGGGTGTTTGATTTCTAATGAAATATAACATTGAAACTTGTAACCTTATGCATCAATATCATTTGCTACATTGTCAATTTTATCTTGTTGTTATTGCTAGGAGCTCCTTTGATAAAATAAATAAATTTGTTGTATAGTTCAGTCTCAAGTATTTTTGCTTTGATGTCATGTATATGTATAAAAACACCTAAGGATGTGACTATGAAGCGAAATCATTTGTATGAAGAGATAAAATTGAAGAAATGAAGGAATATTTTATTCATTACTCGAGAACGAACTATACAACAATCTTATTTATAATAGCAAAGGAGATCCTAAAGATAACAAGAAGATAAGCTTTGCAATTCAACAAATAAGATTGTTATCTAAACATACAAATTGCATTATTATCTTACATTAAAATATAAACAAAGAGAAACTTTATATACAATAATGGGGTATACACACAAAATTCAATGTTATCTTACATTAAAACATAAACAAAGAGGCAAATTTTATAGAAAACAATGTGATTTATGTGTTTGTATGTTTTTAATAAATCAAAAAGTGAATAAACAAAATTATTAGGTGAACGGACTTTTTTAAAATGAAAAGTAAAATGTCGTTGTCATCATCATTATCATTATCATTATTATTATAAATTGGCTATTTTTATTAAACAAAAATATTATAATCAAAATTCATTACAATTAAATGGAAATTCTAATTTATATAAAATATTTATTAAAATTTGTAATACAATATAAATAAAACTTATTTAGTTTCTATTTTAATTATTATGTTAAGAATGAAGTTTAGTTAATTATTTATTATTTAAAATTTTCTATTTTTTAAAATCAAACTCTTATAAGATTAATTAAATTTCATCATTATGTTAAGGATGTTGGGTTGCATTATATTCTTTCGATGACTAGCTCCCCTAGTTTAACCGGGGGGTTAGAGGGGGAGCAGATCTCCCCCTTCATTGCGTCGATGCACAACGAGGGGATGACAGTGGGGTTTGAGGCGGGAAAACCTTTTCTGGACCCTATATTAGGTGGGAAAACCTACTTGTGGCTTTGTGCATGGTTTTCGCACATGGTTTTGGGTGTGATGGTTTTTGTTCCATGGCATTGGATGCTTCGACATGTATATATATGTATTGTAACATTGAAAGGAATATAATGAAAAATAAATCTGGTAGTCCCAGTTTTGGGATCCAAGGGAAAATCTTTGTGTATATTTGTTTTATGTGTTATGCTCTTGTCATTGCTTATTTTCAGTTTTTAGAATTCGTATGGAGGTAATTTTTTTACCGGGTTAAAACCTACATGTGGTATTAGAGTTATTTTGGATTCAAGGGGACGCCTTTGTTGCTAAGGGGTTTTTCTCAGGCCTGTGGTAGACCTTGTTCAATGGGAGATCTGTGGGATTGATTCTAGGGGTGAAAGAAGATGGAGAGCAATGGAAAGATAGAGATCAAGAAATTTAATGGTCAGATTTTTGAGTTGTGGAAAATCAAGATGGAGGATCTACTGTTGGATAAATATCAGTGGATTGCAGTAGATCTGGGTAATAAACCAACGGGAGTGTCTAATGAAGAATGGAATAAGTTGGATCAGAAGGAAAAAAACACAATACGATTGTGTGTCTCAGATTCAGTATTGTTGAATGTATCAGGGGAAGCTACGGCGAAGGCTTTGTGGGACATGTTATGGAATTTGTACCAATCTAAGTCTCTACTAAATAAACTATTCCTATGGAAAAAGTTGTATAACTTGAGGATGAAAGATGGTGACTTGGTGACAAAGCATCTGGACACATTTAATATTATGGTAAGTTAGTTATTGTCTATTGATATTAAAATTTCAGATGAAGATAAGTGCACTAGTTTGTTGTGTTCTCTACCAAATTCATGGGATAGTCTGGTTATTGCAATAGGTAGCAATGCAACTGCCTTGCAGTTTGATGAAATAGTCTCATCATTGCTGACAAAGGAGATGAGAAGGAAAAATATGGAGAACCATAATGGTGATGCTTTGTTTGTACAAGGACTATCCTAGAACATAAACATAAATAAGTCCTCGAGTGGGAGATCTAAATCTAGAGGGAGATTTAAATCTCTAGGAAAATTTGTAAAGGTGTGTTGGAAATGTGGAAAGGAAGGTAACTACAAAAGGGACTGTAAATCTAAAGCTCCTGGAAAAGGAAAAGGATCTGATGATGCTCCTTCTACAGAGGTGAAAATAACCTCAGACGAAGGTGGGGATGTGTACTTGGCTTCTTCTTCAAGTACACATGTAGATCACGAAGCATGTTTTATTGACTGAGATGCATCCTTTCACTTCACTCCCCATAGAGAGTGGTTCTGCGAGTATGTGAAATACGATGGCGATGATGTCTTCTTAGGGGATTATAGGAAGGCTAGAATCGTTAGTCGCAAAAAGTAAAGTTGAAGTTGCAAGGTGAAAGGATTAGAACACTTTTGTGTGTTTTGTGTATTCCTACATTGGCAATAGATTTGATTTCTGTAAGCAAGCTAGATGATGTAGGTGTAAAAATGATGTTTGAGAAATATACCTGCAAGATGGTTTGGGGTGTATTCATATTGATACGGGGAGTTTGGACTAGAATTTTGTACAAGCTGCAAGGTAGCGCTGTTGTTGATGGGTGCAATAGTTCATGTGGTTCCTAAAAGTGGAGCAGAAAATCTAGTGGTCTCTAAAGAAAAGACTATGCTATGGCATAAAAGGCTTGGGCATATTGGAGAGAAGGGCCTTCAAATACTTCATGGTAAAGGTATGGTATAAGGTATGACTAATATCTCTCTTGATTTTGATTTTTATGAAAATTATGTATATGGGAAGCAGAATCGAGTGAGTTTCCCCTCTGGTGTAAGAGGGTGAAACATATATTAGAGCTTGTGCATAGTGATGCATTTGGACCTATGAAGGTGCCATCGCTGGGTAATTCTTTGTACTATTTATCATTTATAGTTGACTTCTCAAGGAATAAATGGATATATTTCCTCAAGAAGAAATCTTAAGTATTTGACAAGTTTAAAGAATTTAAGACGCTGGTGGAAAACTAGACATAGAAGAAGATAAAGGCGTTGATGGCAGATAATGGTGGATAGTTTTTCAAGAAGGAATTTGAAGATTTCTGTAAGAAGTGTGGTATATCAAGATAGAAGACTACTCCATACACACCTCATCAAAATGGAGTTGTAGAAATAATGAACAAGACATTGATGGAAAGGACAAGAAGCATGCTCAATGTTGGGTTAGCACAGGAATTTTGGGCTGAGGTGATAGAGACTTCATGTTACTTGGTCAATAGATCACCTTCATCAGCGTTGGAGGATAAGACTCCACAAGGGGTATGGATTGGTGACAAACCCTCCCTTTCACATCTAACGGTATTTGGATTTGATGCATATGTACATGTTCCAAAGGAGAACAGAATAAATTTGGATAGTAAATATGAAAAGTGCATCTTCATTAGGTATAAGGATGGTTTAAAAGGCTATAAGCTTTGGAACCAAGTAACATGGAAGGTTGTGGACAACCAATATGTGGTGTTTAGAGAGGTGAAAGATGTTATTAAACATGAAGTCCCATCAAAGGTACCTGAGAAGATAGATTTTGAGCTTAAGGAGGAAGAATCAAACTCTACAGAAGTAGAGGAATCAGAGGATGAAGAGCCACAAACTCTGGCTGTGAGAAGATTAGTTCAAGAAAGAAAGTAGCTAAAAATGTATAGTCCATCTACTTTTTGTTCAAATTTTTCTTTATCTATTATTGATGATAATCCCAGAACTGTGAAGCTAGTAGTCGATTTAGAAGATAGAAGATAATCCCAGAACTGTGAAACTAGCAGTAGATTTAGAGGATAGAAAACTCTGGAAAGAGGCCATGGTTAATGAAATGGTATCTTTGCATAGAAATGAGTCTTGTAATCTGGTGGAGTTGCCCACTAGAAGGAAACCCATTGGCAACAAATGGGTGTTCAAGAAGAAGACAAATGTAGAATGAAAGGTGGATAAATACAAAGCTCAGTTGGTAGCAATAGCTTATTCCCAGGTGCCGAGAATTGATTTTGGTGATATGTTTTCTCTTGTTTCCATGGTAGCATCTATTATATTATTGTTATCTATTGTCGTTGCTTTTAATTTTCAGGCATAACAGATGGATGTGACGACAACATTTCTTCACAGGGATCTAGAAGAAGAGATCTACATGAAGAAACTTGAATGTTTTGTGGTGAAGGGTAAGAAAGAACTAGTATGAAAGTTAAATAAGTCTTTGTATGGGTTAAAACAATCACCAAGGATGTGGTATCAGAAATTTGATACATTTATATGGGGACTTGGATTCACCAAAAGAAAAGTAGATCATTGTGTGTATTTTAAATTAATTGGTGACCATGATATTTACTTGGTCTTGTATGTGGATGATATGTTGCTAGTTGGAAATGACAAATAAATTATCCAGGATTTGAAGACCCAATTGTCCTCCAAATTCGACATGAAAGATCTTGGTGTTGCAAACTATATTTTGGGCATGGAAATTGAAAGAGATTAGGCAAAGAGGAAGCTCTAGTTAAACCGAAGAATGTATGTTGAGACAATACTGTAGAGGTTTAATATGCAGTATTTTTAAACTGGTGAAGGTTCCTATTCTTGTAGGTGTCAAATTATTTGTTGAACAGTGTCCCAAGGCACAAGAAGAGGAGGAGGACATGTCCCATGTTCCATATGCATGTGTAGTCGGTAGCCTGATGTATGCTATGGTTTGTACCAGAATAGATATTTCACATGCAGTGGGAGGATTGAGCAAGTTTATGTCAAAACTAGGGAAGGAGAATTGGACAACAGTGAAGTGGATTTTCAGGTATTTGCATGGCACTAGTGATTATGGTTTGTGCTACCAAGGAAGACCAATATTGGACAGAGTTTTGGATATCCATGGCTTTGTTGATGTAGACTAGGTTGGAGATCTGGATTAGAGAAGATCTACAAGTGGTTATGTGTTTAACATATTTCCAGGTGTAGTTAGTTGGATTAGTAAGAAACAATATGTAGTGGCACTCTCAGCTATAGAGGTAGAATACATGGCAACTAATCATGCAAGCAAGGAAGCAATTTGGTTGTAGAGATTGTGTTCAAGTATGGGGTTAGTACAAAGAGCTATAAGGATAGATTGTGATAGGCAAAGTGCAATTTTCTTGGCAAATACCCCTACTTATCTTTCAAATAAAAAGCACATTGGCATTTAGTATCACTTTGTGAGGGATATGATAGAAGACAAAAAGGTGTTGTTGGTAAAGGTGGACACTTTGAAGAATACTACAAATGCATTAACAAAATCTATGAGCTCTGAGAAGTTCTCTTAGTATAGAGAAACAATGGGTGTTACAGGGTTAGATAAACAAATAAGATCTCATGTGGCCCCCTGTAGAAAGAAAACAACAAGTGGGATAATGTTGGGTTTTGTTATATTCTTTCCACGAGTAGCTCCCCTAGTTCAACCGAGGAGTTAGAGGGGGGGTGGAGCCCCCCCTATTTTGTGTCGATGCACAATGGGGTTTGAGGGGGGCTGTATCCCCCCTCTACGAGGTCCAAGGTAGCACCCCAAGAAATTTTTTTTGTACACTATATTAGGTGGGCGAACCTACCTATGGTTTTGTGCACGGATTTCGCACATGGTTTTGGGTGCGATGGTTTTCGGTCCATGGTATTGGATGCTTCGGCATGTATATATATGTATTGTAACATTGAAAGGAATATAATGAAAAATAAATCTGGTAGTCCCGGTTTTGGGATCCAGGGAAAAATCTTTGTGTATATTTGTTTGATGTGTTATGCTCTTGCCATTGTTTATTTTCTATTTTTAGAATTCGTATGCACGTAATTTCAGTATGAGGTTAAAACCTACAAAGGAAAACATTATCTTTATTGAGATAGTAATTTTTTGTTATTTAAATTGTGAGGGTGTTTAGAAGATAAGACTTGAATCTATTAAAATAACATATTCATAATGACTTCAAACATGTCACTAATCGAATTGAATTTGGGCGAATAGGATAACAACATTTCTTTGAATAATGTAAAATACTACATTATATAGATAAAATATAATTTTAAACTCATTATCAATGAAATCACTATCTTTTGTGAATTATTGTTGGAGCTCATATTTGGATGTTTTTTTCCTAATCCTAAGGGATTTACTGTGTAGAAAGATGAGATCCTCTACAATGACTCATATTGAGGCTACAATATTTTTGAACTATGATAATATTTAGTGAAGGAAGACCATATCTATGCTGCATTTACTTCGGCTAATAATTATAATTACCTCTTTCATCAATGGATCATATTATCTTTGTGATACAATTAGCAATGGGATGGTTCTATAGGTTCTTAGGGGTTCCAATAGTTTAGGAACTAGGTATTTAACATAGTGATTAGGGTTTATTTTGGCTTTGATTATTGGGGCATTCTATCTTTGTATATTACCACTGTGAATTGTATAATTCTCTGCAACTTTGGATGTTCTTATTTGTTGTCGAGTTCAAGTTGATGTTTACAAATCTATAATTGAGTAAAATATGTCTTTAAGTTCAAGTAATGGTTCATATGCCTAGGTTTATATTTTAAGGCTCACATCCATGTGCATGAGTTCCTATTTTATTTCCTTTCATTTTGTTTAATATTCACTTATTAGCACTTCACCACATATGTGAAAACCTCAACTTAGTAAGGGGGGCCCAACAAAGTCACCCTATAAGGTCTTTACATTCATATAGACTCATTAGATAAAAGGACGGAACAAAGAGAAGTAGAGCATCAAATAGAACTATATGAAACATTTGATAACAAATTTAAGCTAATAAGAGAGGAGTTAAAAAATAATATTATGGTTCAAGAATCAATTGCAAAAAATTGATGCTATATTACAAGAAATAGAAAAATGTAAATAATCAATAGTTGATGAAAATGGACATTTGAGAGAAGGTATTAAAGAAGTGAAAGAAAAACCAAATAACAATTTGGCCCTAAGTAATATGGAAAATAACTTATATCACACTTGTAAAAGAGGAAATGAATAAGATAATTCTAATGGATAATGAGTGTAATAAAAAAAAATTGAATCTTATAATTACAGGTGTAAAAGCAAAAGAGAATGTAATTCGCAAATTGAACCAAATTATCTCATGGTTGAATAAAGGTTTGGGAAGATAATTGAACATAAATATAAATTTATCTATGTTAGGGTAACTTGTATTCATCATAAATTTGGTAGACTTGGTAAACCTTTAAGCCTAAAATGGACATGAATTTTTGTAAATGATGACTTCATTCCATCAAAATAAGATGAGTTATGGAAGGAGGTCCTTAAGATAAAGTAAGCTAAAGGGGAAGGAATATGACCATAAATGAAAATAAAAAAGTTATTAGGCACAAAGACCAAAATAATAATAATAATAAAACAAAATTACAACATTTCAAATCCTTTTTTGGCATCATTGCATATTTCCATGACATAAACATCCTATGTCAAGTTGGATCCTAAATAAATTGATATTATTGTTGTAGTTGAATTGTGGGATCACAATGTGTCTAAGGTCCCTGACATAGATAGATTCATCTTGTGTTTTGTAGGGAACAAAATATCCTCCCATAGAGGGGTTCAAGGAATAACATGCTATATAAGAAAAATTGTTTCTCCTCACAGTCAACTTCATAATATTGACCCTCTCAATCAATTTATGTGGACTGAAATATTTTGTGTCCATTCCAAGAGGATTTATATAACAATTTATTATTTTGTGCATATCAATTTTATCTTTTATAAGAAAATAATTTAGATAAGCATTTCCCTTATATTACCATAGAACAGGATAATTCCCTTCACATTTTAAGGAATGAAGGTGATGTCCTCTTGATAGGAGGATTTAATGTTATAACAAAAGCTAACCAAGTTATTCTTCTAAGTAACTATTCCAACCCTAATCCTCTTTGGCTAGATGAGGGCCTTATTTTAGCTAGTAGATACAAAAAAAATTCTCAAATTTGATCTATAATTCATTTGGTATCAAGTTAGTCAAATTTTGTAGTTCCAAAGACTTAATTATTTTCAATGGCGTAATTAAGTGGCCAAATTCCAACTAAATGTTCTATATTCATGGGCTCTATAATATTTTCATCAATGATGTGATATCTGGTATCCATTTTTCTGACACGATAGTAAATTTTGACCTCTTAAATGACAATAAAACTAATTCTTATAATATACCATTATCTTTATTTTCAAACTTTTCTATGTGTAAAAACCATATGTAAGAAAATCATGAAAATCAAAGACGTGTTTTTTAACAAAAGTAAAGTTGGTCTCTTCCTAAATGACCTAGGAATTTACAACTATAATATTATAAGGAAATGATTGATATTCTTTGTCACAATTTTACTATGACCCTCTCCACTTCCATTAACAAGTATTCTATCAACATGTTGCATAAAAACAATAATAGAACAACCAACCCTTGACATGATAATGATTGAAAAGTTGCTAGAGAAGAAATTAGGGATGCTTTGAATGAATTTAAATATTGATGAGTCAAACACATATAAATCCCTTATTAAAAGGAAGAAAATCTATTTTATTTATAAATTTATAAAGCATGAGAAACTATTGCACCTTTATAAATAATATCCTAGGAAGTTTTGGAGGAAAATAATAATTTGTAAGTGTAAAGAAACTAATCTAGTTCCCTTGAAGATTTGGAATTCCTACATTAAAATTCTATATGAGTCCTTTAACATTAGGAGCACCATTTTGAATGACTATATAGAAGATGATTTTTTTCTTTGGAAAACATTGAGTTTCAGGTTAAGAGGATTGATACTAGAAAATCTAAAAACATTGAAGACTACCAATGTTGAAATTTTGAAAATAAGAGGGCCGATTCTCATCCCTCACATACATTACTCTTTAATTTGGTAGTGGAAAATGATTCTTGGGGCCTTAGACACATGGCCTAATTGTAGATATATTTAAAAGTGGGGATAAAATAATTCCATCTGCCTATTGGAAATTATGATTATGCCTATTTTAGCTAAGTTGTATGGAATTCTTTGGAAAAGAAAATTATTTTATAGATAGTTACCTATGATAAAAGAGATCAATGTGAAGGTAAGTTTCAGAGATATCATTCAATTGGGGATCACCTTTTTACTCCTAGGATAATCACAAAGGAGTGTCGTAATAATAAAAATGACCTTTTATGTTGTTTCAATGGATTTAGAAAAGCTTTTGGAATTGTTTCCAAGACAAACCTTTACAAAAGGCTGGAAGAGATAATAGTTCGTCTAGAGTTGAGGGTGGTTGTGACAAACTTGTATGAGAATGTTACTAACAAGATTAATACCATTAAGGATTAATTATAATAAATTAAATATAATATCATATTCAAGAAATGATATCTCTTGTCCTCTACCCTTTTATGGAATATACATTAATAAGCTAGAAGAGTGCTAAGAAAAGGCAAGATGATATGGCCCTGCGCTCAATGATTTAGTCATAATTCTTCTTTTTTATGTTGATGATATTTTTCTTTTAGCCAACAAGTCCTACAATCTTAACAAGCAACTAGGAATCCTTCAATATATTTATGCAAAGATGGGTATGATTGTTAATAATGAAGAAACAAAGGTCATGATAATAAAATCTAGAAAGATCACATATGATACCTTAATATATGACAAAGTCAACTTAAATGAAGTTTTTTCATACAAATATATATGAATCAATAATCATCACAAGCTCAATTGGAATTATAGCATTGAGAAAATGATAAAGGAAAGATGTAAATCTTATTATTGACTTGAAAACAATTGTAAGTGAACAACTCTTTGGATATGGGATAAAAAATGACTTTCTTTGAGACATTCATCACCAATGCTATGTTATAGGATGTAATTTGTAAGCTTGTAGTATTTCTAGATAGCCATGGAGGAAGAATTTTATAATCTGCAATCTCAAGATTAAAGGTAATACAACCTACCTTATCCTCGTCCTCAAAGCAAGCCTTTTTACCCATTGCAAGCAAGACTATGAATACATATTTTATGTATAAGAAGAGATTAGAAAACATGGAATAAAAAAGGTTTCCTAAAATTGCTTCTAACTCTTTAAGCAACTACCTTCAACTTAATTGGGGGTGCCATAAGGATGCAGTCTTGGCTAGTCCATTGGGGGATAAAGAAGGATATCATTTTGTCAAATAAAGGAACTATTAAAAATATTATAAATTCTGGGGTGATAAGGAGTTAGAGGGAAAAATAAAACTAAGATATTATAAGGAGGAGACATACCGAAATCTTGAAAAATAAAAAATATCTCTATGTAGTGGCCAATGTAAATAATAAAGTGAGCATTCTTAAAATTAAAACTAATTCTCATGAACTCCATACTAAAAATGAGCATTTGTTAATTCCCAAAAGAACATGGTTGAAAGAGCTTCTCACCTATGTGATACAAGGAGAGTTGAGTGTTTGTCAATTCCAAAACAACATGTTTGATAGAGGTTCTCACCTATGTGATAGAAGGAGCGTTGAAGATATCAGAAGTTGTAGGACTTATACTCACATGAGATTTAATTTTGAAAATATGTCATACTATGAGTCTTCATGATCTTCTAACTTAGCAAAACTATAATACCTTAAAACACTTCTTTTAATGTTTTTTGAGTATAGAAATAAAATTCCAAAAAAAATCAAGTAATATCTTTCTTATTAATATACTCACCTTTGCATCATTTTAATTTTAATAAATGCTAATTATCTACATCATTATTATAAATATAGAAAACAAAATAAAATTTAAATACAAATACAAATTAATTAATTAATTATATATATATATATATGAAATACGTGAAATACTGCTTTATAATATATAAATATACTATCCTCACTCAAAGGATAAATATAATATTTAATACATCCCGATAACACGAATAATTGCCTTATCCTCACTCTAAGATAAATGTAATATTCAATACATCTAGATAACACGAATAATTGCGTTAGGTTTGGGAGATAATCATACCACATAAATCCTATTTAATTAATATAACATCTGGTAGGAGATCAAGTTTAAGGACTCATATACATCAAACCCTATCTCGAATTTATGCACCCGATATATATGAAGCTCGATGTAAAACTAACCGAGGAATGGTAGCAACCAAATATCCTCCGCTTCTTCCCCTACTGCTGCTGAAACCGCTTCTTTCTCGATACTAGAACTTGCCCGGTAGCACTAATTTGCATGACCGAAGAGTAAGCGACTCAAAGCATTAACCCGAGTAGTTGTTTATAATGAAATTTTTTGGAAGTTTTTTCTTATTGGAATCTCAAATTTGATAGCTAGTTTTTGCACAATCAAAGTGACTCAGGGGTTTTTTAAGGTCTTGAATCCAAATATACAGTACAACAAATCAAGATTTAAGCTCAATTTCCTCCCCAGATTCCGTCACCAGAATCTCCAAAAAATCACATTATAGACAACTCCTTAAGCCTATAAATCTGTATTCGCTCTATGCCGTTTTGATTGTTGCCAAGTTTTAGTAGATAATTAAATAATCACTCAGTTTTGGATGATAACAACACATCATAACTCGTAACTATCTTCTAAAAGTACGATAATTATTCCAACAAATAAAACGACATACTAAACTAACCGGACTTTATCATTAAACATTTGAAAAAACATCAGCTTCGGTTTATTCTTCCTGGTTTTCCTCTTCCGTTTTTCCATGGGTCTCTTTTTCTTTGTATTCAGTTTGTTTTCGTTTCTTGCTGCTCTCACGACCGCCATTGACCTGCGGGAAATGAATATCGATTAATACATGAATTTCGTGTTGAAATATTAATTTCTCCTGCGCGGCATTGGCATTGATTTTCGGAAAACCATCAGTTTCAGATGGTACCACTTTTCAGCATTTGCTATTTTTGTGAGAGGGCTTCCGAACACCCGATCAAATGACACGCGTCAAGTGTACAATTTCAAAACTGCCCATCCCCATATATTAAAGCTCATTTCGTTTGTGTGAGTTAGGTGTGCGAAATGGGATCGTGTTCATTTCGTTTGTGTGAGTTAGGTGTGCGAAATGGGATCGATTAAGTCAATGGACATGGATCTTTATCAATCTTCCAGAACGTTATTTTTACATTTACTGTTGGCTTTTATTTAATGTGTTTAATGAATTGTTATAGTCTTAGTTAAAAACATTAAATTTTTCATATGGCATGTATTAACACATAAAAATCGTATGCAATATAGTTTTGTTGTATGGGTTGACTTTGTATTGTTATTGCACATGGGTGGAGAAGCAACTGGGGTTCGGGGCAGCGAATAGAAAATCAGGGAAGAAGAGGGCTCTTAGAAGCAGAGAAAATAACAAGAAAACCAATGCACAACAGTGCAAATAAAATTCTTGTGGAGTATATGCATTGAAATGCATAATTAAAATGTATGGTGTGGAGCAGCTCAAATGAAAACTTTGGTTAAATGCAATGTGAAAAACCAGCAAGGCATGTGAGAAATTTTCCTTGGGTGAATGTGAAAGATTTTTTTTTTTTTATTTTATAGCAATAAACCCATGTAAGAAAAATCTATTTTACAGTTGTAAATGTAAAAGCCCTTTTTACATCAGTAAATGTGAATTAAGATTTTACATAGTTGGTTAAATGCAATGTGAAAAAAGTGCAAGGCATGTGAGAAATTTTTCTTGGGTGACTGTGAAACAATTTTTTTCTTATTTTACAGCATTAAATCCATGTAAGAAAAATCTATTTTACAGTTGTAAATGTAAAAACCGTTTTTACATCAGTAAATGTGAATGAAGATGTAAAAATCATTTGTAAAAGCAGGTAGAGTATTTTGTTTTTGGTGAAAGTGCCATTTTTACATCAGTAAATGTGAATGAAGATTTTACATAGCAGTGTAAAAATCATTTGTAAAAGTAGACAGAGTATTTTGATGAAAGTTTTTGGTGAATCCCTCTGAGAGAGAGAGAAGAAGAAAATTGTATCACGCAGTTTATAAATTAATATAAGTTTATTTTATCTGAGAAACTCTGCTTTGCTGAGAATTTTTTTTTGGAGGCTTCCCTCTGCAAAAGATCCTGAGGAGAAAAACAGAGCATTGTCTCTGTGTGCAGTTTGTGTGTTTGTTTTTGGGATTTTACCAGAAAAATCTCTAACAGTGGTATCAGAGCGTGTCTAAAATCTTTGAAGGTGTCAAAGAAGCTGAAGGGAGGAGTTTTTGTTTCAGCAGTAAATCTTCTCCAGCAAAGTGAAGTCTCATATAAAAAGATCCAGGTATTTGTCATTTTTTTGTGTTGCTGCTGAAGAAACAATCAATTATTTTAATACCCAGTCAAGCATTTTATAGCATAGTTAAAGAGTGCTAGATGGCATGGGTATATTTAATCCTCAATTCCCAGAGTTCAATGGGAAAAACTATGACTATTGGACAATAACCATGAGAGTCCTGTTTGCTTGTCAAGATTTATGGGAATTAGTTCAAGATGGTTTTGAAGAACCAGCAGATGAAAATGAGTTTAATAGATTAACTTAGGCAGAGAAAGATCTACTGAAGAGCAATAGGAAGAAGGATTCAAAAGCCCTTGTATTTTTGTATCAAGCAGTGGACCAGAGTGTGTTTCCAAGGATAACAGCAGCTAAGACATCCAAAGAAACATGGCAAACTCTCAAAACAGTCTATCAAGGCATGGAGAAAGTGAAGACAACAAAACTACAGTTGCTGAAGAGAGATTTTGAGAATCTGAACATGAAAGAGTCAGACAATATTGACTCATTCTTCACACATGTGATTGGTTTGGTCACACAGATGAGGACTCATG
>APFE030867311.1:158633-187778 GCA_000404065.3 Pinus taeda
TCCATGAGGTCGTCGACAGAATAGCCTGCTTTCTGTATCTGTGTTGCGTTAAGCCACGAACTGTCCTCTATCGGACGGTTCTTCCATTTGACCAAATACCGCAAATACTCCTTCCTGCGTGTGCGTTTAGCTACCTGTGTGTCTAGAATCCCTTCGATCTCAAGGGGTGGTGCCATTGGCATCTGTCTCGTCCATGAATCTCCTTCACAATTGGTGTCCCACGGTGGCTTTGCTGCTGTATTATCTATTGAATCAGTGACATAAGGAAACAGATCTGCCACGTTAAAAATAGGGGAAATACCGATCCCTCGTGGCAACTGTAGTTCATAGGCGTTTGCAGAAAATTTGCGAATGATTTTACAGGGCCCGATTTTCTTGAATTTTAGCTTGCTGTACTCTCATTTTGGAAATCGTTCCTTACGTAAGTACGCAAGGACTTCATCTCCTATGTTGAACTGAACTTCCCGACGCTTTGTATCAGTTCGCCGTTTATACCTCTGACTGTTGTCCTGTAATTTCAGTTTGACCTGTTCATGTAAGTTACTCATTGCTTGGGCGAAATCTTCCACATCAGCGCTTCGTTTCTCAAGTTTCCCCAAATCTCGTAATTCATGCACTCCTCGAAGATGCATGCCGTACAAAATCTGGAACGGACTGTATCCTGTGCTGCGATTAGGGGAATCGTTGTATGCGAATTCCACCTGAGCAAGTACACGGTCCCAAGTCTGGGAGTTTTCACCTGTTAAACTTCGAAGTAAGTTTCCCAGACTTCGGTTTACTACCTCCGTCTGACCATCCGTCTGCGGATGATAAGCGAAGCTGAACTGCAACTCGGTATTCAACTTTTTCCACAGAGTTCTCCAAAAATGACCGGTGAACTTTACATCTCTGTCAGAGATAATGGATCTTGGAAGTCCATGCAACCACACGATCTCAGTAAAGAAAAGATGTGCTATGTAAGTAGCATCGCTGGTTTTCTTGCATGGTACAAAGTGTGCCATTTTTGAAAATCGGTCTACCACAACCATTACTGAATCAAAACCTCGTTGTGTCTTCGGCAAACCTTGTACAAAATCCATACTAACTGAATCCCATGGTCGGCTAGGGATGGGTAATGGCATATAAAGTCCAGTGTTCTGACTATGACCTTTTTCCAATTAACAAATTTTACATCTACTCACGTACCTCTGCACATCCCGCTGCAACTTTGGCCAAAAATAAAAATGTTGTACTTGAGTAATCGTTTTGTCAATACCGAAATGTCCAGCCAGAACCCCACTGCGTTTTTCCTGTATAATGTTTTCCCGCATAGAACAGTTGGGAATACACAATTGTCCTCCCTTAAACAACAATCCTTCCTGTATATTATAGTCTAACCACATGCTGTTATTTCGTAATAGCGGGTTTTGGCAAGCCTCATAGGCCTCCCTAAAGTCAGTATCGGTTGGATACAGCTCTTTTAAATGTTCAAAACCTAAAATTGCATCGTGCTCTCCTGTAGAAGCAACGTTCTTCTACTCAATGCATCTGCCACCTTATTTGATTGCCCACTAATGTGTTTTAGTGCAAATGTAAAACTTTGCAAGTACTCAACCCAAGCTGCATGCTTATGGTTCAATTTATGCTGCTGCATAATGTACTGCAATGCAGAGTTATCAGAAAACAAAACAAACTCGTTACCTAACAGATAATGTCGCCAATGTTTCAAAGCTTGCACAATGGCGTAAAACTCCTTGTCGTAGGTTGAGTATTTTTGCCTGCTCTCATTTAGCTTTTCACTTAAATAAGCAACCAGTCTGTCCTCCTGACTAAGGACTGCCCCAATGGCCGTACCACTGGCATCGCAACGAACTTGAAAAATTCTGTTGAAATCAGGCAGTCTTAATATTGGTCTTTCAGTAATCTTCTTTTTCAAAATCTGAAAACTATTTTCTGTTGCTTCAGTCCAGTGAAATGGCTGGTTCATCTTCTTGATCGTATCCAACATCGATGCGCAAATCTCGCTGAAATTTCTGATAAACTTCCTGTAAAAACTGGCTAGTCCGTGGAAACTTCGGACTTCAAATAAACTTTTCGGAGAATGCCAGCTAACTATAGCTGTCACCTTTTCTAGGTCCATTTTTAGTTCATTTTCTGCGATGACAAAGCCCAGATACACTAATTCTCGCTGAAAAAAAGTACACTTCTTCAGATTAATTAGCAGCTTGTTCTGTTGCAACTTCCTCAACACACTCTGCAAATGTCTGAAATGTTCCTCTTTAGTCTTGCTAAAAATCAAAATATCGTCTAGGTAAACTATTACGAACTTACCATTAAATTCCTTCAGCACTTCATTCATCAGGCGCATGAACGTGCTGGGAGCGTTGCTCAAACCAAATGGCATCACCAGCCACTCATATAAGCCTTCGTTCGTCTTGAAAGCTGTCTTCCATTCATCTCCTTCCCGAATTCGGATCTGATGATATCCACTTTTCAAGTCAATCTTCGAAAAATAAGCCGCCCCACTCAAACAATCCATCATATCGTCCATTCTCGGTAAGGGGAACCTGTACCTAACAGTAATTTTGTTAATAGCCCTAGAATCTGTACACATTCTCCACTCTCCTCCTTTCTTTGGAGCCAAGATAGTTGGTACTGCACATGGGCTCATGCTTTCTCGAATCAAATCTTTGTCCAATAACTCCTGAACCTGTTTCCTGATTTCTTCATGGTCTTTAGGACTTATGCGATAAGATGCTTTATTTGGCAGGCTGGCCCCTGGTATAAAGTCAATACAGTGACTAATACCTCTCCTTGGTGGCAATTCATTTGGAAGATCATCTACCACAATGTCTCCAAAGTCCTGCAGCAACTTCTGAACTTCTTCGGGCAAATCTGAAATCTGTGTATGAAGTACCACTACCTTTGGTCTCCTTATGACAGAAAAATTTATTTCGTTGTCCTCAATCTGTTTTATAAACTCCTTTCCACCTAACAGTAGTGCTTTCACCCCACTGGATTCTGTTGTATTTTCCTCCTTGATGGGTACAAGCGTATGCTTGATCCCATCTTTAACAAACTTATAGCAGTTGGTTTTTCCGTCATGAACTGCACTTCTATCAAACTGCCAAGGTCGTCCCAACAGTAGGTGACAGACATCCATTGGCATGACATCGCAAAGGATCTTGTCCTTATATCTACTGATCTGAAACTCCACCTCACACTGTTCATCAACTAACAGTTGATGCCCTTTCTGCAGCCACGACACTTTGTAGGGAGTAGGATGCTTTAGTTTCTTCAATCCCAGCTTTTCTACCATTTCCACAGCTACTAAATTGTCGGTACTCCCACTGTCTATGATCAATTTACAGCACTTACCCTGTGACTTGCAGACAGTGTGAAACAAAGCCTTTCGCTGATCCGGTTCTGCAACCTCTTTTGCTGGTTTTAACAACACTTTATTCAACACTAAAGCTTCACCTGTCTCCGGTGTGTTTTCTGCTTCTTGAGGTGTCTCCTCAACATCCTCCGGCTGAGCCACATAAGTTCCTCTCCCACCTGCTGGTTCACCTTCAGGACAGTCATATGACTTGTTGTTACACTGAAATTTGTCACCATGACTATCTGCAGTTTATATGGCCCCATCAATAGCCATATTGTCCTCCTTGTCAAGCCCCATACCTTTGATCTTCATGTCAAAACTTCAAAAAGAGAGAAAGTCACTTAAAAACATGCTTATCTCTGGGTACGCAGGTTCTCTCTACCTTGCCTGCGTGTACACACTCCAAACACAATGTACTTGCGTACTTGTACGCTCTGTAAGACAAAGGTTGGGTGTGTACCCCTGTAAAGGTCAAAAGGCGTGAGTTTCATCATCTTTAAAAAGTTACTTGTGGGCACTTCTAGAGCCTTCTAGAAGAGTTCTTGACGTGTATTGAGCGCCTCCAGATGGTTCATGCACCCCTATGATAGAGGAGCTTATCCCATCAAGAGAGGAACTACCCCATCCAAAAGAGGGAGTATCCCATGGATGTTGGAACTGAATAACCTCTTCTAGAATACTATAAATACAGGCATTGGGCCAAAGGAGGGGAGGATGAAAGCTGAACATTCTATAGGGTAAATGCTGCTGGAATTAGGACTTCCATAGTTGACTTGTGAGGAGAGATCACTATCCTTCCTTGTTGCCATATTGGGAGTGGCTGAGCTTGTCAAAGTAGAGGAAATCTCTTGTTGGACCCTGGGAGGAGCTTGCATAACACCAAGGCTCGGGTTGTAATGGTTCCTTTTTTGTTTCCTTAATACAAATAAGTCCATTCTTCTCAATGATTTGTTGTTAATGAATTATTTCATGTACTCCTTGGTTTATGTGATGAATATGCTTTTTTTTATGAATATTCAGGTGTTATGTAATCGTTTGCTTTGTTAGTGTATGCAGGTCTTAAAGTGAAGGAGGAGCTCATCTGGATCAGCAAGGCTGGACTGCTACAACAAGCGTTGGACCTAAGGTAAGATCAGAAAACACTTGATCTCTCAATGAATAACGTGTGTTTAGAGAAGGATTGCTCTTGTTTGGTTTGTTTATCACTAGAGAGTCTTAGACTCCTAGGGAGGTTAGGTTTGTCCGCAAAAATAACTCTTTCCGCGTGACAGTAGCTATCTTTATTAACTCTATTTGTTCAAAAATAACTTGAATTGACGACCAAATATCCTTGATGGAGTCAATGATATTGGCCCACAACATTTCTTTGGTTTGCCAAAGGGGTTTCACCAGTGTTAAGTCTTTCTCTAAGACTTTGATTCTTTCACTCATTCTTTGGGCCTTTTGTGCTTCTTCCTTTTCCTTAAGCTAGGCAAGTTTGTAGTTAGTTTCCAAACTTGCCACCTTTTCTCTCAGCATGTTCATCTCTGTAGCCTGGATAGACATCTCCTCCATGGCTTTAACCAATTCTGCTACTTTCTTACCTAATGCACCTGTTGTTGTAGATTCTGCTGTGACTGGCAATGTTGTGGCAGGTGGAGCCGTAGGTGCTAGTGAAGCTGCCAGTGTAGAAGGGACTGTTGTGGATATTATAGGGATGACATCTTTAGAAGTTGTGGCCATGTCGCTTTGCTTCAATTGAATTAAAGCATCCAACTCCTTTTCTGTCTCTTTTCATTGATCACTTAGCTTTAAGACCAAGCCGATCAACTCATCATTTTTGGTTTGGCTTTCTACGACTTCTAGAGTTTGAGGATGTTGTAGTTGTGTTATTTTCAATTGCCTATTAAGTGCAGAAATAACATCATTTTTCTTCTTTATAAGATTATTTGTAGCTTTTATATCCTTGGGATCGTGTCCCAATTCAATCACTAAGTCCTCTAAGGACTTGATCCTTGCATCCTTGGCCTATGAGGAGGCCTTCTCTAACTGAAATTGTGTAGAAATGTTGTTCAAAGAGTTCTGTAGCTGATGAGAAACTATGGATTTACCTATTAGGGTGGAGTCTATCATCTCTCCAGCCTATTTGTGCAGTTCAATCTGGTCTATGGGATGAATATCCCTGGCCAGCATTTCAAAGTCAACCTTTTTGAAATCAGATGTTATCTTGGCCTGCTGAGTTGTGGGTTTGATGAAAGGCATCTGCAACTTTCCCTCTTTAATGTCAAATGATGAAATTAGCCTTGTTTGATTTGTAGGAGTCAGTTTCAGGTACTAAGCATATTTTTGGACCTTAAGCCTCTCATTTCTTGCTTTGATTTCCTTGTACCTATATTTTATGTCTTGGTCTTTATCAACAGGCCTACTGAAGGATGATACTTCCACACTAAGTTGCCTTTCCAACATCTAAGTCTATGATGTGGAAGGCTCTTTCATGCCTTCAAATGGAGTAGTAGGCCTACTTCTTTCTACTTCTATGTTAGTAACCTACGTTGATTCCTCTGTGTATTCTTCTTCAGATTCTAGATTGAGCCTTTGCCTCTTGTTTGTTTCCTATTCCAAATTTGAGGTGTCCATTCCTAAAGTGGAAGCTCCCTCTCATTTTCTTTTTGGAATTTTCTCCTCATGCTAAGGAGTCTGCATGATTGGAGGGATGCTCATAGCTCTTTCTTTCTCTTCTGGTACCTGCAGGAAAGAGTTGTCATCAAGTTGCTTTTCTAAATCAATTAGGGCATTTTCTACATCTACGGTGGTGCTACCTTGGTGTACTAGGGTACCTTCCACCCATTCTATTTGATTGGCATATTCCTCTATTTCTAGTATGGGGTGGTGGATGAAAGGTCCTAGCTTGACCTTTTGTCTTTTCTTGGTAATGAATTCCAAAGGGTCATATCTCCATACAAAACTCCTTTGGAACTTCATTCTTTGGAGGATTAGGTCTGCCTCTTTCCTTACCCCTCTGGAATTGCATATGAAGGGACCTAATTGATCTTTGATTTTGAAATAGTCCTTCTTCTTGGCATTGACGAAGATGACTTCATCTGTATTGATGATCTGTCTGTAATATTCTAAGGCAAACAACCTCATGGGGAGGTATCTTGGAAACTTATATGGTGCAAGCATGCAACCATATATTCTAATTTCTATGTGGTTTTTGTAAAGGTACCAATCACCCACTTTAGTCTGCTTGGAAAGCTGGAGGACTCTCTTTATCTCTGGGCTTATCCTAGGTGGATGATTCCCAGTGAGCATAGTCATGATTGGATGCAAAAAAGAGTATATGAAGTCAGAGTATGTATACGGTGATATAAACTCATGGAAAAGTGTGGTAAAAAAGATAACAGATCTGGGCTGGACCCTGGTGTCAAGCTTTCGAAGAGTGAAAGGAAACTTATCTGACTAATGGTACAAAATAGATGGTATAATATAGAGGAGTATTTGAACACCCTCTCATTTCCCATTCTTTTGAATTTATCATGCATTCTATCAACTATGAATGTGGCAAAGTCATTTATGGTTGCAGGAGGCTATCCTGGGGTATAGATGGACACGAAAACAAGAATTGTTTCATCAATGTACTCACTTGTGGTGTAACCCAAAACACATGATATCATGGCTACAATGTCCTGGCTCCATGGAGAGAAAATAGTTGATACGTATGGAGGGGAGTCCTTAGGTATGTGTTTTTCCTCTCTAATGAAGGTTTGGAATAATTGGGACAAATTTGTAGGGCTAAGCTTGGGATATTGGTCCAACAGGTCTCTAATTGAGAGGGGGGTTAGGTTTGGCCTTAGTTGGAGCTGTAGAATTTCGTTAATGGACTCAGCTGCGATAGTGAATAGGACATTCTAGTTGTGAGACATTATGGTTCTGTGGTTGGGGATGTAGCAAGCATAGCACATATGAACATTTCTGGAAAGATGTGAACTTGGGGGAACTAGTATTTGCGAAAATTTGACTCCCAAAGGCCAATCTCATCAGCATGGTTAAGGTATCTGTCCCTACTTTGGAAATGCACTTTGAGCAGGGGCTCTAGGGCAGTAGTGTCTTTTATTTGGAAGTCCCTGTCAGGTAGGAGAAGGTGGTCTAGGTCCAAATGGGGAGTTGTAATTGGTCTAACATCCATGGCGATGGGGGCAGTCGCAATTTAGTTCTTGTGGATTTGAATAATGCTCTGGGGGGTTTTCAACAAAGGTTCTTGGGACTTTTAGAGGGTTTTAGGTAAATGGAGGTCTTGCAGATGGTTATGGCTCAGAGTGTTAAAATTAAAGTAAATTTGATTTTTTTTTACTTAATTAACAGTGTTATGAGGGTATTCCAATGGAGTTGGTATTCCATGGTTAAATACGTGGAATTGGGCGAAATTGACTATAAATGGTGGTTGATGGTGGCTGCAAAGGTTCATATGGTTCTAGTACGTACTGATGAATGAGTTGGGATGTCTGCAGTGTCTATGGAGCAATGGCGAAAGTTTGTGAGCAAATTAAATGTTTGCAGGCGTCGTAATGGCTTTCTGAGTTTTCAATAGCAAATGCACGAAAAGAGTGAAAAGAGAGGTAATTTGGCTTATATAGAAAAATGTTAATTTTGGCGAGTTCATTAATTGATGGACAATGGGCAGCTTTTTCAGTTATACTGGAAGGTGATTTAATGGGGTCATCGCACCGCTTTTGAGAGGGAACTGGTTTTCAGGAGGGGTCAACCAATTCCATACATCGTGTGACACGTAGCATTAGGGGTCAGGAGTAAAACCACTTTATCAGGCGGGTAAAGGACTGACATCAGGCCAGACTGATATGGACATGAGTCATAGGATGAGGGGAAGGGATGATCAATGGTGGTCGGGAGGCAAAGTTGTGCGGCAATTTACACAAAACGTTTTTAGGGGGGCCATGGGTCTAATCACCGGCGGTATAGGATTAAGTTAAAACTTAATCTCATCGAGGGCACTTTAATATAGGATTAAATATTGAGGGCGGGATTTTAATATATTTTGTGGGATATGGGGTAGTCATATAGTTTATAAATAAACTAAGGGGTGGGATTACTTTATATAAAGGAGTTAAACATATACGGGCCAATGGGTTTTTCGGGAATTTTATATATTTAATTAAAAAATTTAATATGAGGTGAAATGAGTGGAAGGGGTATTGTACTTAGGTGTACAAAATATTATGCACTTTCCACACACTTAGTACTTAAGATAAATGTATTTGGTGGGTTTTTTTTTATAAAATATGTTTATCATGGGGTTTCCCTAGGCAAAAAGAATTTAACATTAGAAAAAGGGGTTTTGTGAGGGGGATGAATGAATTGCAAGGGATTTTAACACCTTTCCTTCTTAAGTCATCAAATCGAGGGTCTGGTCCCATCAAAAGTCAGAGAAATTCTCTGAACCTCTTTGACTTAAAGAACTATAGGCATTAATATTTTTATTATGAAAGGGAAATTAGTGAGTGTTATAGGGGTTAAAATGAATGATGGGGGAATCAATCATTTTGAACTGTTGAACCATTACTTTTGCCTTTGTAAAATGATTTTGTACATAGAAACATATCATCTAAGCATAATGGATGTGCTTTTATCAAGTGATATTTGTAATCATGCAACCTTTCTATTACTTACCCATTCACCTACCCTATCATTTTTTCTTCCTTTATTTGGGTGCATTTAGGCTAGCAAACCATTATCAATCTTTTTCTTTTCTCTTACAAAGTAAACTATCTAATTCTAACCTTATATCATCTAAGGGCTCATATTAAACTAATGAGCACCTTTTATTTACTCTACCTATCTAATGATCTGCCAAGATTACACTTTTTGGTCAAATTTTATTCTCTAACTATAAACATAAAATTTAAAACATGAAATAGCCAAGTTTAAACAATTTGACCATCATGGATTGTGGCATGAGTTACAAGCTGCACATAATCATTTATTATGCATAAAAGTAAATAGAAGTGGCATTTTGACTTGCACACTTTCATGGTCTCTTTTTGTCTTTTGGGGTTCATATATTTTCATTTTTTGACCTTTTTCATTCTTTTTGTCCTTTGATTATTCTTTTAGGACATACCCTCTTTACATTTTATTATTTCTTTCTTTTTAATACTAGAAAACATTTGCAGAAAGCAAAGGTATGTACATTATTACAAGGTTTCACCTTAGTCATTCAAAATTATGACTCCTATTGGTATAGGAACCTAACAGCGGGGAACAGTCAGATTTGAATTCAAAAATCCCTATAAATTATGCATGCCTATCCAATAGAGAATACTTTGCACACTTAGAATTTTTGAGTTGCATTGTCTATTGCTTATGAGCCGCTTGTTCTTTGAGGATTTGGTCGTGATCCCTACGTTTTCCAATCTACCAGAGTTGAACCATAAGTTTATCATTGAAATCATGTTAGGATCAAGCTCTACTGAAGCTATGAGCACTGGGGGAAAATGCCGCGTTGGAAGGGGCTGCTCTAGGGGTTGTGAGTGTGGAAAATCCAATGCTTGTGCCTATGGCGTCAAGGTCACCAAGGCCGAAGCCTACACCTCTTAGAGAATCCTAGAAGTTGAAGAAGGATAAGCAGAAGAAGTCGGTATGGGTGCACGAGTAACCCAGAAAACATTCTGCCACTCAAAAGCAGAAGAAGGACAAGCAGCCCGAAAGGGTTGTCGATTTGGAGGCTGAGGAGAGACAAGGAAATGAGGACATTGCCACTAAGGGAGTGGAGCCCTTTACTAATTTACCTTATTACATCTCTCCACGCAAAGGGAAGACAAAGGTCACGAGGGACCCAGATTCTGACAAATTCATCATCTTTACACCCCTACTATCAGAGGAGTTCCCCTCTGAAGTTTCGTACCTCGCTCAAATCCACCTGCTAAATTGGAAGACTAGCACCTGGAAAACCATGAGAGGCTCCTGCACCTAGAAACCACGAATTACATGAAGTGAGTTTACTACCTGAATTCAAGTGTCACCGAGTTAGAGATGGTGGAATGGATCTGCAAAGTGGAGAATTTTGGGTTGTTGAACTTGTTATGGGTGCCCCACTATCACTGCACTACTATTAATACCACTTGTGTGTGGAAATTACTTACTCTTGTGCATGATGGGTTCTTATGCCTAGGAGGGCCTATACCAATCATGGATATGTTCATCCATAGGATCACACACTTGTCACATGAGGGCTTGAATCTGGCCAAGGAGTTTGGCGGAAAGGCAGGAGAAAAAGACTCGACATACAAAATGAAAAGAGAGTTTGTGATGAGCCTCATATTGGGTAATTATATGGGCCTTAATTCACCTCCTAGCTTAGTCAAACCAAATTTTCTCACAACTTATTACATTTTTTCTATTATATTTTGTTTATGAGATGAGTTAGAGTTAGATATGATGCCTAGTGGACTAATATGCATTGAATGCATGATTGAAGGAGAAAATAAAGGAATTTTGGCAAATACTAAGGTTAAAACTTGAATGGGACAAGGGAGAGGGCTTGTATAAGCTAAATCCTCCTCATTTACTTCTCCTCCATTTGAATATTCCTCCATCCATCACACCAGATCGGAGTGCAAGCAGCCAAGCGATGAGGATTGGAAGGTAGCTGTGCAAGTGAGAGACAAAGAGATAGTTTATCTCGAGTTCGGGAGCCAAGCCTCCCTAATTTTAAGATAGTAGTTGGGGACTTCAGTTTTATAAGTAGAGAGGCCTAGAGCCTCATTAGGATTCAAATTTTTGTTGTAAAACTCTAAGCTATCTTCGAGCTCTAGACTTGTGAAAGTTTTATTGATGTAATTTTCTGATTTTGGTAATAAGAACAATTTTTGTTTTGAGCCAGCACTGAGTTAACTCAGAGGGCTGAATCTCTTGGGTTAGGGCCCAAACCTAGTAGCCAAGGCTCCTCTTTCTTGTATCTGTATGTTTATATTAGTCTCATAGCTTCATTGTTAATTTTCTTTTAGATGTGTTTTCATTGCAAGTAGTGTAGATTGGATTGGTTGTTTATTAGTTTGCTTCCATTTGTGCCTTACTTTAGTAGCATGTTAGCAGGGATAAAAGGAGTACCAAAAGGTTGTTAGTGGGTGTCTTGGCCTCATTTCCTCCCTTTGGGATCATGATTTGAGGAAGGGACCCTCATGCAACCCCAAAAACACATATTTTTATAATTTTCTTTCATAAGCTTTAGAGGTTACTGTATTTATGTTAGAATTTGATAAGTTTTGAAAATTAGGATTTCATTTCCATCTCTTCTATCTTCACTTTTGCAGTAGATCTCATCCATGCTTTCATTCCTTTCAACAACTTTCCTCATGCATAATGTAGGTAGTTAGTTCATTAATTCTACTTTTCTAGCTTATGAGAATGCTTCTTGTTTACATAGATTTTTGGGAATTATACATGTTTTATGTAGAGCAGGTGCTTCAGGAGGAGACAAAGACTTCATAGCCAGCAACCACCTTCCACTCCATACACCATAGTCATTCCTTGTTTTCACCATTATCTTCACTAGTTTTCATCATTTTTCATAGAAATTCTTCCAAGCACATTGGGTGAATCCAACCATCCTCTATCTTTGTTGTTGACTTCCAAGTGATCCTAGACCTTTCCTCACTTAATTCCACCCATCTACCACTTTCCCTAAGCCTTCCATCACCTCCAACACCTTCCATTTTGCTCTCAGCTGTATCCTGTAGATTTACAAGGAATCCTGTAGGTTTCTAGGACATCCTGTAGGTTTTCCTGAAATATCCTGTTTTGAGGCCAAATTGAAGGAGAACCTATAGGAAGTGACAAAAAGCCTCCCAAGGATTTCCCACACCATCCAACGATCTCCTAACCCTTCCATCCATCCTCTAACATCCTTAATCCACCTTCCACATCACCAAAATAATTTAGTTTGCATACTTGATTTTGCATGAAAAGGCAAAAAGACAAAAGAAGATTTATTTCAGTCCCTTTACTTGCAAATTAGTGATGATTGATGCTTCTTACTTCCATTCTTAGATAGTAGCATTTGGTTCATGTTAATTTATCATTATTACAAAGCATAGTTTCTTGGCAGTTAATTAGGAAATGGTGTGATTTAGCTCTGAATTTCGGTCTTTTCCATTATTGCAATAGAGTAGATCTCCCTTAGAGCAAATCTCCCTTTCTTCCATCAAGAAACCAATATTCTTATGGATACATAGAAGTCTAGCTTGAAAACCCCAGTGGTATCTTGCCAGCTGAACCATGACAAAAGGTAGAACCATCACTTTTACTTGTGTATACAGCATTGACACCTCCAACTTTGTACGAACCCCAGGTTGAAAAAGTAAAGTTGGTAGCTCAGGAGTTGCAGCATTCTTGCTGCAATACTGGTGCTCATCACTTTTTGGCATTGCTTCCATCTGAGTAATATGTGAATAATGCTTCTTTCTTCTATCTCTTGTCTCTAATATTCTACCATTAGTTTATTATTGCAAAAGTAATTTAGTTGCTTCCTTTTTCATTCTACATTTTCTGCTTTCCTCTCCATTTTGCAAGCAAGATTTCAATTTGGCAAGAATTTTTTCATTCAGTTAGTAGTTTTCATTTAATTAGAAATTTCAATTCTGCAAAGTGCTTTCCTACTTTGAAAAAAACCACAAAACGAACAAAAAAAAAAAAAAAAACATTTCCTTTCATGCCTTGTAGGAATAGGGATAAATTAGGGAATTTTTTGCCAAATACCCCTACTACATCAAACAGCCAATCTTCCCTCTTCTTCGGTGGCTGTGAACTTGAGGAACCCTTAGGTGAACAACTTGACATATTTGAAGAACCTGCAAGGGAAGAAGAAGAAGAAGAAGAACCCATTCCTACTGAACCAATGACTGAAAACATAAACGACAGAGGGAATAGAGACAGAGTTGAGGGTGCCTTCCCCAATGGGGACACTAAGATGAAAAATATAATCCCCTATGTGCTACCTCATTTCCATGGCTTGACCACAAAAGACCCCGACACTTTCCTACTTGAGTTTGATGTTATATGATGAACCTATGACTATATAGATGATGAGCAGAAGTTAACAATATTTCCATCTACCCTCAATGATGCAACATTGCGTTGGTTCATGGGTTTACCTGGGGATAACATCACAACTTGGGATCAGATGCATCAAACCTTTAACAACAAGTATCGAAACTATTTTCAGTCAAAGGATACTAAAGAGGAAATTTTTAGGATTCCCATAGGCAATGATGAATCTCTAGAGGATTACAAAGAAAGATTCCAGCTTAGTTACAAAAGGGCCAGGTGCACACTTGACCCTAAGTCACTAAAGCTGGACTTGCTTAGGGGAGTAAGGGAAGATCTTCTAGATACCCTACACTTGTTAGCAGGAGGAGATATCTACAAATTACCCTATGAGGATATCAAAACTGTCTTTAGAAACCATTCTAGGGCAGCTAGGAAAAAGGGTAGGGGTAGTCAACCTATGGTCAATACATCCTCTTCCAACTCATCCATAAAGGGTGAAATTGGAAACATGCTGGAATATTTCAAAAGTGAGATACTACAAACCCTTGCCTTGCGAATGGACACTAAGCACATTAAGAGAAAGCAGGAGGAAGCAGAGAGAGCCTTGGCCATTGTTTGTCCTAGATGCACTAGGAGGCACCCTAGGAATGAATATTCATTGAATTCTTTTGAAATTTGCTCAGTCTATGAAGAACCACTCCACAGACAAGTGCTCTTCTTTGCCTAGACTCAAATTTGTATATCAAGGAGCTAAAGGGGTCCCTGAGAAGCTCTGCTACATAAACCAAAGGAGACCTCATGGGCTTAGACCATACCAGCAGGGCATGCAAGGGTCATTCCATGCATATTACAACCCCAACCAAACCACAACCATACCTTCTCGAGGACTCCCCTCTCATCCTTCCTAGTCTACACCCCTTCCTTGGTCCTTTGCATCTTAGTATCACTCCCAGCCAGCCAACCAGTCATTTCAACCATATGCTCCGCCACAACTTGAGTGGAATACACCGCTCCAAGGGTGGAGGCCCCAATACAACAATGCTCCAGCTTTATTGCCTCCACCGCCTGCCCAGCCACAGTTGTTACACTCTGCTCCACCCAAGCAACCCCATATGCCTGCCCAGCCAAATCTGAACCTGAACAACAGATAGGCTCAACAAGTATACAGTGGAGAGACATCATCTGTTGTGGAAATCTAGGAGATTAACCTGAGATCAGGGAGAGTTCTCCCAGATAACCAACCTTCACCTCCAACTAGGGATGTTGAGGAACAAAGAGAGGAAAGAATTATTAAATTGAATCCACCCTTTCCTGAGAGATTAACCCAACCACCCCAGCCTACCCCAGAAGAGACTGAACTTCTGGGAGAATTGAAAAATCTATATGTAAAGATTCCACTTCTCCAAGCAATAAAAGACATTCCTATTTACAATAAGTTGATTAAGGAGAAGTGCTTCAAGTATCCAGGGAGGTGAAGAAGGGATGCCCCTACTATTAATGTCATTGGAAAGTTGTCTGACTTAATGTTGGGGCAAGTAATCTGTCCAAAGTATTCAGACCCTAGAAGCCCTGTAGTAGATGTGCACATCAATGGCACCATTGTCCCACACACTTTGATCGATCTTGGGGCTGCCATTAATGTGATGAACAAGGACACCATGCTCAAGCTCAACCTCCAAGGTTCATTGAGGAAGACCACAATAGTTCTGCAACTTGCAAACCACTCCACAGTGACCCCTGAGGAGATTGTGGAGGATGTGATGGTCTTTGTTGACTCTTGGGAGTACCCTATAGATTTCCTAGTTCTCTAACCTAAGGCTAAGCTTACTGGTTACCTTCTCATCCTTGGGAGACCCTGGTTGGCCACTGCCAATGCTTACATTAGCTACAGAGCTGGGAATATGACCATCAAGAATGGGCATATGTCCAAGTAGTTAGTCTTATACCCTCCTGCTCAGCCATCTCTAGAGCATTATTTACCTTTATGGTTGGAGGAGGAGGAAGAAGATGAAGTTTATTCCACCTAAATTTATACTTTAGAAACAACCATGGGAGGAGGACAACAGGCTGAAGATGATTTGAATGAACACCTACTCCAAAGTCCAACTCCCAGTACATTTCCCTTGGAAGATGTAGTAAAGGAAACCTTGAACAATCATCCAATTGACCTATGGTTGGTCGATTCCAACCCCCTCCATGTCAAAACCATATAATTTGGCCCTAAGAGAACCTTGAAAATCAATCCATCTCTTTCTACTCTCCAAGAAGAGAAGTTATGAAACACGCTAAAGGAACAGCTAGATGGCTTCGCTTGGAGTTACAAAGAAATGAAGGGAGTACACCCCTTAGTGTGGACTCATCACATATACATCAAAGATGGTTGCAAGCCAGTCTAGCAGCCCCAAAGGAGGATGAATCTAGCTCTTAAAGATATAATCAAAGAAGAACAACAAAAACTATTAGATGCAGGATTCATTTACCCCATCTCCAACAGTGAGTGGGTCTCTCCTTTGGTGTTAGTTCCAAAGAAAAATGGTAAGTGGAGGATTTGTGTTGATTACAGGGAGTTGAACAAAGCCACAAAGAAGGACCATTTCCCTCTACTCTTCATTGAACAAGTTCTAGATAGCCTGGAAGGGAAAAAAAAATTCTCTTTCTGCGATGGATTCAGCGGGTACAACCAAATCCAGATCAACCTAGGAGACCAGGATAAAACCATCTTCACTTGTCCTTGGGGTACTTTTGCCTATAGGGTCCTTCCTTTTGGCCTAAGCAATGCTCCTACCACTTTCTAGAGAGAAGTCCTAAGTATTTTCGTCGAGTTAGTCCATGATGTGGTGGAAATTTATATGGATAATTTTACACCTTATGGCTATGATTCTCAAGAGGCTCTATCGAACCTAGGCAAAGTACTGCACAAATGCATTGAAATGAACCTGTCTCTCAATCTTGAAAAATGTGAATTCTTGATGACTGCAGGGACCATGCTAGGTCATTCAATATCTCAGCAAGGACTGCAGGTGGACCCAAACAAAATAGTTATCTTCCAAAGCGTCCCAACCTCCTCAAAATGAGAGAGATGTTAGAAGTCTCCTAGGGTTAGCTGGATACTACCAAAGGTTCATAAAGGACTTCAGCAAGTTGGCCTCTCCTTTATTTGGTTTTTGGGCCAAGGTCTCTGAGTTTATATGGTCAAAAATTTGTCAAGAGGTCTTAGACACCCTAAAGAACAAGTTAACCACCACACTGATTCTCCGAGGCCCAAATTGGGCCCTTCCTTTTCATATTCATGTTGATGCCTCACACAAAGCCATAGGAGCAACCCTAGGTCAGATAGATGAAAAATTTATGTATGCTATCTACTTTATCAGTAAGAATATGTCAAAGGCTTAACTATATTTCACAGTGACCGAAAAGGATCTCCTAGTTGTTTTGCATTCATTGAACAAATTTAGGCATTATATTACAGGCTATAAAACATTTGTGCATACTGACCATGTTGTAATCAAATATTTAATGAGTAATCCAAATGTGAATGATCAAATTATAGGATGGTTACTTTTATTACAAAAGTTTGATCTAACTATTGTTGATAAGCCGGGTAAGGAAAATGTTGTTGCAGACTTTTTGTCCAGATTAAATTTTCCTGTAGATGAAGAAGGAATGGTTGATGACCAATTACCGAATAAGCACTTATTTTCTATTTCATTTCTCCCTCCAAGGTTTGTTGATATAACAAAATATTTGGTATCTATAAAGTTCCCACCGAACTTTTCCTCCAAAGAGAAAAGACAGATAGTAAGGAAGAGCACCCCCTGCACTTGGATTAGGGAAAATCTCTTCAAAATTGGCCGAGATAAAATCTTGAGAAGGTGTGTCAGGGAGGAGGAAGTCTTTGGCATCCTTCTGACCTGTCATGATGAGCCTTATGGAGGTCACTTTGCAGCAAAGAGGACAACATTCAAAGTGTTACAAGTAGGCTATTATTGTCCCACTCTTCATCAAGATGTGAAAAGATATACTAGTCAGTGTGATCGGTGCCAAAGGATGGGAAGACCTACTCCAAGAGATGAAATGCCTATGTAGCCTTAGGTGACTTTTAATCCATTTGAGAAGTGGGGCATGGAATTCATTAGATCTATTGACCCTCCTTCCAAGAAAATGTAGTACATCATTGTGTAAACTTACTATCTGACTAAGTGGGTTGAAACCAAGGCAATTAAGGCAGCAACAGAAGAGAAGGTAGCTAAGTTCCTAAGGGAGAATGTATTTTACAAATTTGGGTACCCTAAAGAGCTAGTCACAAACCAAGGTAGCCATTTTACCTCCAACATGATTGAAGACTTGCTCAACCAGCACAAAATCAAGCATAGAACCTCCACTCCCTATCATCCACAAGCTAATGGACAAGTAGAGGTGACCAATAGATCGCTGGAGGGAATCTTGACCAAAGTGGTAAGCAACAGTAGGAAGGATTGGGCAGATAGACTAGTTGAGGCTACCTGGGCCTATAATACCACCTAGAATACCACCACTAGATTCACACCCTATGAGTTGGTCTATGGGAAAAAGGCCTTGTTGTCCATTGAATTTGAGTATAGCACATTAAGGATGGCATCCCAACTAGATCTAGATCTCAGCAATGCACAAAAAGAGAGATTGCTCTAGTTTAATGGTTTGGATGAGTTCAAAATGCAATCCCTCCTACATACAGAGGTAATTCAACTTCAGAGGAAGATATGGCATGATAATAACATCAAGGAAAAGCAATTTCAAGAAGGTGATTGGGCTTTGTTATATGATTATAGGTATAAAGACTTCAAGGGAAAGTTAAGGACAAGATGGTTAGGACCTTATGTTATAGAAATATGCCATGATAATGGTTTAGTACAGATTAGAACCATAGATGAAGAGGCCATTCCTTTACTTGTTAATGGACATTGACTGAAAATTTACAAGAGACAATTGTCAAAACAAGAATTCATCAATGATATCAATAAAACAGTGATGGTAGTGGAGCAAGTTTCAAATCCTACCTCATCAAATCACAAAGAGAGAAAAAGAATAAGGACTCAAGTGGAAACCTCCATGAGGTGCCTGAGTCCCACTATCAGGTTGAAAACCTCTTGGGGCAGCCCAATGGTGTCAATATAAAAAAGAGAGAGATAGAGAGAGAGAAAATGAGAATAAAAATATCCCTAGGTGAAAACCTCTCTTGAGGCACCTAGGGCAAACAACTAGGATGAAAACCTCTCATAGGATGCCTAGTTGTTTTCAAAAAAAAGAGAAAAAAAGAAAAAAAAAAAGGAAAAAAAAGAGAAAAATCATGAAAATTTCTATTTTGCAAGTTAGAAAGAAGAAGGATCAGAGAGCAAAGGAGGATCACCAAGAGACCTATTTCAATCACATTTTATTCTTTCACTCATTTTCATTCATCACTCTACCATTTCTCTCATTTTTTCCACTCCTTTCCTTCAATTTACAAGGGGAATGTGTTTTCTATAGGATCCCCTGTAAACCTACAGGATGATCCCGTAGGAATCATAGTGACCTAGAAATCCTACAGGAAGTGACCCTAAAGGAAAAAATGACCTGCTATGTCAATAAAATAGAACCCCTACATCATCATTCCATGACCATACATATGTCCACCTTCAGCACCCCTGCATTCACCCTTAAAAATTATATTAGTTTCAAAACAATTTCACAGTCTTTGAAAAGAAGGAAACAGATAGCAATAGGGAGCATTGCCAGAGTATTCCTGGTCCTCCACACTCCTAGTCTACCTCTCCATCTATGTACCATCCAAAAACTCCCAACAAAAGGTATGATTAAGAGTTCTGAGGGAGAAGCAGCTACAGGACATCTTGTAGGAAATCCTGTAGTAGCCTATCCCATAGAATACAAATCATAAGAACAACAAGCTTCCAGCATGATGATCCAAGAGTAGAAGGGACTCAAAAGCAGTAGCACCACCATCATCTTCAACACCAGGTACCTGCACCACAAAAAAAAAAAAAATCATTAGAGAACAACAAAAAGGGGAAGAAGAATAGCATGCAGCCAATACACACAACAAGCACCTCTGGTCTTCAACCACCGTAGCAAGGTATTAAGCACCATAGGTAAGTATCCCGCTCACTCTCTCATGTGCACAATGTAGTAAAAAGATGTAAATCTTACGAGTAAGTTGGTTTATAAGTGAAAGGTGGCCAGTTAACTTGGCCACCTTCAATCAGTCAACAAAGACCAAACAATTTTTCCTCTCATACGTGGCAGCGGTCAACTCAAAAACAAAAAGGAGAAGGACAAAAGTAGTTAAGGATATGGAAGCATGAAGTGGGAGTTGATTATGAGGAAGTGGGGAATGATGAGGTGGTAGTGGAGACCAACAGTCCAAAATGGAAACCGTACCTCGGTTGCCAGCACACCACCTGAAACCAAATGACCATAAGAAGAAATAATCATCATCCCCATGCATTCATGCATTCACTTACTCAAGGCTCGCTCTCACAAGTCTCTCTCATACCCAAGCAACCTACAGCAAGGAAGACACCATCGTTTCTCTGCATAGGAATTCCTACAGGATTGCACATGAAATCCTACAGGATTTCACACAGGATTCCTACAGGATACACATAGACAGTCTACAGGATAGGCCGAGAGGAGTTTCAGAGGGGAAAACTTGGGGTTGACCACAACAAACATTATGAAGAGGTAGGCTCTGTAATTACATTCCTCCTTCCAAGTAAATTGAACAAAAAATCCTCTAGTTTGAGTGAATTTGGTAGCTATGGAAGAGAATTGTCCACATAGTCATCTCAGTTTTTTTACTTCTACATTTGAAAATTGTATCAAACATCTCATCTCCTCAAAACCTCACCAACCAAGATGTCAGGAGGGTTTAATAAGAGGGATCCCACTAACACTATGAGAATCCAACAAAACCCTTAGATACTAGAAATCTTCACAAGGCATAATTGGATGGGGTTTTTATAAAAATTAAGGGGGTATGATGATGAGTTGGCCCGAGATTATGCTCTCTCCCTCATTCCACTCACCAAAGTCCATGCCACTGTTGTGGTAAGAGGCCTCTCCATAGAACTCACCCCTGAAGTCATCAGCAGAGTTACCACACTTCCCCTAGGAGTACCATGAAGGAAGGAAGACAAAGGAGATAGCCAGGTTGCCAAAAGGAAATTCTTTTTAGAAGGTGAGGAACCCACTGAGAAAAAAAAAGGAGTAAGGCGAGCAAGTCTGTCATATCCTTGGAATGAGGTAAGCTACCAACTTATCAAATATATGTCATCTGAGGGTAGGTATAGTGTGGTCTATGGCTATCATTTTAGGCTTCTTGAAGAATTGATATTTGGAGCAGAAATATCCCCTCACCACAGGCTCAATATACCATACTTCCTACTGCAATCACTAATAGACTCAAGCATCAAAATGCAAGGGGGAATTCCCAACAATTAGATCACCCTGGGTTATTATAATCCTTATAGAAGATGCCCTCTAAAACCTCATAATTCCTATGCAATGGTTATTTTTTAGAGACATGTAGGTAGAGGAATAAATCAAGGCTCTCACATATGATGTTAGTCCTACTGTCAGTGAAGAGGAAGAAGAAGCGATTGAAGTAGAGGAAGAAGAAGAAGAAACAGAAGGAGATGAAGATGATATGGAAAAAGAAGAAGATGAAACAAAATAAAATGAGGAAGATGAAGAAGAAGAGGAGAAAGAAAAAAATGATGATGAAGAAACAGAGGAGGATGTTAAGGAAGGAACTAATAAATATGATGAGGATCTACAAGAGGAAGAAGAAAGGAAAGACATAGGTGAAGAAAGAAATGGGAAAGAGGGGGAAGAAGACAAGGAAGAGTCACCTAGGGTGTCTCCAAAACCCACTGAGAGAGAGGAAATAGCTTCCCTCATTGCTCTTAGCACCCCCATCAAGAAAAAATCCAAAAGACAGAGGCAGACCCCCCTTATATTTCAGGACAAGGAAAAGCACAAGAATAAGGCAGGGTAAACCCCAAACACCAACCAAAATTACCATTGTGATTGAAGACTCACCTAAACAAAAGGAGAAAATGCCTTCCCCTAAGTCTCCTATCACCTATGTGAGAAGGCCTATGACTAGATCAACCTCCTCCAAGGGAAAAGCAATCCTACAGGATACACAATAGAATCTACAGGAAGCAGAAGCAGTCCTACAGGATACTTTGTTGAACCTACAAGAGACACAAAAATTGGAAAAGGAGGTAGAACAATAGTAAGGAACTAAAGAAGAGGACCAAGAGTCAAAATAACCTAGCCCCCAACCTAACCTTGACTCATAATACAGGTTTATTGAAGGAGGCAGGGTCATACCTCAAAAATTTTCTATTCCATAGTTCTTCGAGCTTGAGAAGGAGAGAGCCAGAACCCACTGATGGATGCAGATCATGAAATCCAAGGGGGTGGAAGACATTGCTCACATGGAAGAGAAGCTCAAGGAAATGGGTAGAGAGATATGTAGCTTGAGAGACAGAGAGGCCATAATGAAAAATCAACTAGAAACAGAAAATGCATGGTTGAGAGAACAACTACAAGAAAGAGAGAATCAATTGGCATGTATGGCTAGTCTCTCTTTCGAAGAAATCCTATGTAAGATGCCAGCTAAATATTATGCTCTATACCTCAAGGAACAGTGGCTACAGTTCCAGATCAAGACCCTAGCACAAAGAGGCACCATGCCATTTCAGGACTACAAGCAGTTCATTAATCTTTGTTATCAGAGCACACTAGAAGATAGGGCCAAGATGTCTGAGTTTTATTTGCACAACATGGCCTTAATAGACATGAATGTATGGGACCCTAATGCCAAGCTAAGAGATTTACAAATGATGGCTTTGGCATCATGGATGAACCATGAGGAATCAAGGGTTGTAGAGATGAAGAGTTATTGGCAAGAGAGCAAACTGAACCTCTTATGATCAGAGCTGAACAGTCAAATCCCATGGCCCTCATCAGTACCCATAATTTGATTGCCAATGATCCTCAGCTTGCACCTAGATATATTACTACCCAAGAGCAAGCAAGTTCACATTTTGAGGACATGTTCAAGTTGTTAGGGGATGATAGCATGCGTTCTTGCCTGACGAGATGGAACACATTTCCATACAACGTAAAGATAAGAGAGTACCACTCTCCTCAAAGATTGAGAGAAGCACTAAACAGGGCACCCATGTACAAGCAATATATGAAAAGGCTGAAATTCAATTGGATTGGCCTAAAACTTAGTCCACCACTACTCTTAGGAATGCTAGAAGGAAGGAAGGAAGAAGAAGAAAAGAGGTAGTGGGAGGAGGTAGAAAGGAAAGCAGGCTTCTACGAACAAGAAGAGGAAACCACAGTAGAGGCATGTGATGTCAAGGAGGCCACCAGAGCTATGAAGGATATGGATATTGATTGAGTTGCTCAGAGGATGAGCAACATTTTCAGTAGGGGGGTGATGATGAGCCTCATCATAGGGTAATTATATGGGCCTTAATTCACCTCCTAGCTTAGTCAAACCAACTTTTCTCACAACTTATTACATGTTTTGGATTATATTTTGTTTATGAGATGAGTTAGAGTTGGATATGATGCCTAGTGGACTAATATGCATTGAATGCAAGATTGAAGGAGAAAATCAAGGAATTTTGGAAAATACTAAGGTTAAAACTCAAATGGGACAAGGGAGAGGGATTGTAGGAGGTAAATCCTCCTCATTTAATTTTCCCCCATTTGAATATTCCTCCATCCATCACACCAGCTAGGAGTGCAAGCAGCCAAGCCATGAGGATTAGAAGGTAGCTAAGCAAGTGAGAGACAAAGATATAGTTTATCTCGATTGCGGGCGCCAAGCCTCCCTAATTTTAAGTCGTTGGGGAATTTAGTTGTATAAGTAGAGAGGTCTAGATCCTCATTAGGATTCAAATTTTTGTTGTAAAACTATAAGCTATTTTCAAGCTCCATACTTGTGAAAGTTTTACTGATGTAATTTTTTATTTTGGTAATAAGAATGAATTTTGTTTTGATCCAGTATTGAGTTAACTCAGTGGGTTAAAGCTCTTGGGTTAGGGCCCAACCTTAGCAGCCAAGGCTCCTCTTTCTTGTATCTGTATGTTTAGATTATTCTCATAGCTTCATTATTAATTTTCTTTTAGATGTGTTCTCATTGCAAGTAGTGTAGATAGGATTAGTTGTTTATTAGTTTGTGTCCATTTGTGCCTTACTTCAGTAGCAGGTTAGTAGGGATAAAAGGAGTACCACAAGATTTTCAATGGGTGTCTTGGCCTCATTTCCTCCCTTCGGGATCATGATTTGAGGAAGGGAACCTTATGCAGCCCCAAAAACACATATTTCTATTTCTTACATAAGCTTTAGAGGTTATTGTATTTAATTTAGCATTTGATCAGTTTTGCAAAGTAGGATTTCATTTCCATCACTTCTATCTTCACTCTTGCAGTGGATCTCATCCATGCTTTCATTCCTTTCAGCAACTTTCCTCATGCATAATGTAGGCAGTTAGTTCATTAATTATGCTTTTCTAGCTTATGAGAATGCTTCTTGTTTACATAGTTTTTTAGGAATTATACATGTTTTATGCAGAGTAGGTGCTTCAGGAGGAGACAAAGACTTCATATCCAACAACCACCTTCCAATCCATCCACCATATTCATTCCTTGTTTTCACCATTTCCTTCACTAGTTTTCATCATTTTTCATAGAAATTCTTCCAAGCACATTGAGCAAATCCAATGACCCTCTATCTTTGTTGTTGAATTCTGAGTGATCCTAGACCTTTCCTCACTTCATTCCACCCACCTACCACCTTCCCTAAGCCTTCCATCACCTCCAACACCTTCCATTTTTCTCTCGGCTGTATCTTGTAGGTTTACAGGGAATCCTGTAGGTTTCTAGGACATCCTATAGGTTTTCCTGAAATAGCCTGTTTTGAGGCCAAATTGAGGAAAAACCTCTAGGAAGTCACCAAAAGCCTCTCAAGGGTCTCCCACACTATCCAACCATCTCCTAACCCTTCCTTCCATCCTCCAACATCCTCAATCCACCTGCCCCATCACCAAAATAAATTAGTTTGCATACTTGATTTTGCATGAAGAGACAAAAAGAAAAAATCAGATTTATTTCAGTCCCTTTACTTGCACATTATTGATGATTGATGCTTCTTACTTCCATGCTTCGATAGTAGCATTTGGTTCATGTTAATTTAGCATTATTACAAAGCATAGTTTCTTGGCAGTTAATTAGGAAATGGTGTGATTTAGCATTGAATTTGGGTGTTTTCCATTATTGCAGTATACTAGCTCTCCCTTAGAGCATATTTCCATTTCTTCCATCAAAAAACCAAGCTTCTTTTCATTCCATACAAGTTTGGCTTGAAAACCCCAATGGTCTCTTGCTAGCTGAACCGTGACAAAAGGCAGAACCATCACTTTTATGTGTGTATACAGCAATGAAACCTCCAAGTTTGTACGAACCCCAGGTTGACAAATTAAAGCTGGTAGCCCCTAGGAGTTGTAGCATTCTTGTTGTAATATTGGTTCTCATCAGTTTGAACTTGTGAAAAAGTTGCGTGACTACTCAATCACGTCTCTCAATGATCCGACGGTGCAGATTCCACCCAAATACTAGCCAGAAAGGTTATGAGGAAGTGCTGCGTGGACGAGTTTTGGACGCCTATGGTATCATTAGCTGCACAATGCGTGAAAGGTGTGCAGTTTAACTAGTCACAATACCTATGTATTGAATTCCTTGTGAATTGTCACGCGGTCCAAGACAAGACCAAACCATTCCACTATGCGTGGTTATTTCTCTCAATCGTATTGGTCGCATGGGAGCTGTTAGAGGACAGCTAGTTTCCTCCGCTGAAGGAAGGGTTGCCGAAGGCCATGCAATTCACCTCCCTCTAGGCCATGAAGGACCCTACACAGGTCATAGAAACAAAGATATTTTGGGTCTTGATGGAAATGAGTCTCCACATGGCCATCAATCAGCACCCAAGGTTGTCCCCAACCTTGTATGAGTTGTTGTTAGCATATGTCACATTTAAAGCTAATTTCCTCCGCATCTACATTCAGGTGCACAAAGACCCACAATAGAAATGGTACGATTTACCATACTTAGTCACAGACCATGACATTCAGGAGGTGATCTAGTGCTGGCCGACAGAATGACACGCCCCGTCGGATTTGGATGTAGGAACTAGTAAGGGCACAGGCAACTTGGATGAGAAAAAGAGGGAGGATGCAGCAAAATAGGTCGCACAAAAGTTGGTTGCACAATGGAAGAAGGAAGTTGCCAAGAAGGTGATCCGAATTGGATCCATAGAAGATTTTCAAAGAACCATGACTATATCGGGTCGAAACAAATCTCTAAAGAATCCAAAATAACGATCAAAAACACCTTGAACCAGTGGCAATGGTAGCCAGCATGGAACGACGAGGACCTCATTCAAAGCGTGCTGACTGAGGCCCATGGAGACTGCGCAGGAGGTCAAATTAGCCCCTAGGAGCCCCGAATCAGGAAATAGAGGTGGATTTTGATGCGCGATTAGCACTGGGCGAATAGGGCTGTGAAGGAGGAAGCTCGAGCACATGGATGCATGGGAAGCCAGAGAATCGTGGGTAGAAAGGAAAAAGTGTTGAAAGTACAAAGGCGGGACCTGTGCTTTAGAAACCGGCGGTTTTGATCGGGGTGCCCTCAAACGGTAAGAGGTTTTGGACAAGAGCAGAACGATTCCATTCATCGATCAACACGTGGCAAGCAGAGATGAGAGAAAACCACTATTGATCGCGCACTAAAGGTCGAGAAAGTCAACCACTTAAAACATGCATATGGCGTTGGATCTGGGGGACCCAGATCAAACGGCTGAGATCATACTCAAGCGAGGAAGCAGAATCAACAAGGGAATACACCTTGTTTCAGAGAGATTTGGAGTTGGTTTGACTGCCACGATGGAGGAAAGACTTCATCCACGACGTAACTGGAGAAACAAACCAACGAAGTACACCGTTTAGAGGAGGACATGTGGCCACTCCCTGAGCATTGATGATGACGTTGAACAGGGAACTCCAAGCGCAGTTCTAGAAGGTGAATCGACAGAGGGGAAAAGGAACAGAACGATTTTGGAGACGAATGGCTAAAAGCCATGAACAGAGAGACAAAATACAAAAGGGGGAAGTCAGTCAGTTAGAGTACCCGGAGAGGATGACTGAACACAGAGAGACAAAAGCCAAAGAAGAAGACAGTGAAGCAAAAGCAGAAGAGGATAGAGGGCTGAGCTAGCCAAAGGCAGCGTCGAGCACCAGAGAGCTTGAGGGATTCAAGCCATCCTAGAGAGGATCTGTTTGAGATGAGCACCATATTGGGCTCTTTCAGTTGTAGACCAGGAGGTCACAAAGCTGGTAGGAAAATGAGTCTGTGCACTCTAGTGGCTTGGGAAATCCAAGAACCACCCTGCCAAGCAAACTTGTTTCAGGTGACTCATATTGAGCTCTTGCATTGTAATTCTCTGCTTTAAACACAATAGTATAAGGCCACCACTGAAGCTGGACCGCTGGACCGGAGATGTAGCCCTAGAGAATAGGTTGAACTCCCTATTAATTTCTTGTGTTCTTGTATTTTCTTACTGTATTTCTCTGTTGTCTTTTCATTCAATTGTATGTGTATTAGCAATCTGATCGATCCGTTGCTTCAATAACACAAAAAACACACCAACATATGAGTTTGTAATACCTTCATTTAATAAATTCTTAACTGAGATCACTCATAGGGTGACTATCAGATCAAGTGGTATCAGAGCTTTAGGCTGTAAGGTTAGACAAGCTTGTGTGGTTTAGCTCTGAATGCTCACTAGATCAAAGCTCAAATTAGGAGAAGGAGAGTTGGTTGAAACTAATCCTGATCTGGACTTAAATAGGAATGCAACAAATTACAGAGATAACCATAAACACAGATATGCAATGGAAATAATACTTCATTTCATTAATGTAAAATACTGAAATATGCTTACAAACAGTAATGGAAATACCCGCTAGGGCGATGAGTATCTCTGAGAAGAGATGTGGTGGCTACATGCCTCTGAACTATGTTACAATGAGGCTCGAAGCCCTATTTATTGTTGAGAAACAATGGAAAACCCTTAACATTCCAAAACCTAACCCTAGAAGATGAAACGGCAAACTGTGGGCCCCGTTTGGGTAAATTGGTACATCAACTTCCCGGGGTCATAACTTTGGCATACGATCTCTGTTTGATGTGTACAATAGCTCGTTATAAATATCTATCCGAGCACTACCACTTTGGGAAGGGCAACATCGGTCCATGGACCCATGTTTCCCCTAGATTTCCCAAAAAACGTCGTTTAGGGCCTCAAAACGGCTCCGGAAGTTCAGGACCTGAAAAACTGCTAAAATTAGTAAACTGTGCTACGATTTAGGAAACTGAAAAGCTGAAAGAAATAATGGTGGGGGTCCAAGAAGGATTTGGCAGGTGGCCACCAATATCCACCTGGATCATTCTTGCCCCCTTAGGAAGCAATGGTCCCCATTGCATTGAGTTCCTCCATGAGATGAGGAAACTTTTGTTGAATTTGGTCCCTGGTGAACCACTTGCCCTGGTGGAGTTGGCCTGCTTTGATAAATCGATACAATTGGATATTCTACTGGCGAGTGTGCTTGATCTGTGTGTCCATGATCCGATCAGCTGCAACTTGTTCCATGCAATCTGGATTTAACTCTGTGGGTGTGAGTTGTTCTGCAATGTCGTATGTGTCTAGTAATGGTGGAAAGTATGGCCGAAGGCGGTCCACATTGAACACTGAGTGCAGGCCAAGGAATGGGGGAATGCTGAGCTCAAATGCATTGTATCCCATAGCCTTGGTAATGGTGTAAGGACCATATCGGAGTGGTCTGAGTTTTTGATAGGCTTCAGTAAGGCGTTCCTCTTGCAAATGCAACTAGACTTTGTCGCCCACCTAAAACTTGTGTGGCACCCGGTGTTGATCATGTCGCTGCTTGTACATGGAATTTGATTTCTCCATAATGTCATGGAACTGTTGGCAAATATGTTGGATGTGCTCAATGAAGTTGTTTGCCTTATCTGTTTCGGATTGGACATGAGCCGAATCTGTGTGAGTAGCTGTAAATGGCATGGCCACATCAATGGGACATAGTGGCTGGAATCCCAAGCCCACCTAAAAAGGGTTGTGGCCAGTCGAGCTATGGACAGCCTGGTTGTAGCTGTGTTGAACATAGGGGAAGCTCTCGTCCCATGTGTGTGGATGATTTGAGTTGTACATGCGCAGAATGTGTACGATCATCCTGTTGACAACCTCTGTCTAGCCATCAGTTTGAGGATGGAAGGCTGTGGACTTAGTGAGTTTGGTGTCGAGCATCGACCAAAGACTGGACCAAAATGTACTGGGAAACCTGCTGTCTCGATCTGAGATGATAGACTATGGGATCCCAAAGTGTACCCACACTCGTTCAAAGAAGATTTTAGCAGTGGCTTCTGCTGTGATATTCTTCTTGCAGGCAACCATGATGGCCATTTTTTAGAACCTATCAACGACCACAAAAACACAGTCATTTCCATGCTTAGTGGAAGGAAGGCCTGACATGTAATCCATGGAGATGGATTCCCAAGGTCGACTAGTGGTAGGCAGCGGGGTATAGAGGCCTTGCTTCTTGATGG
>APFE030867311.1:193593-212549 GCA_000404065.3 Pinus taeda
AATTGTTTTAGGAAGTCCTTACTTGTATGATAGAAAGGTTATTTTCTATAGAGCTGAGAACAAGTATCTACTTGTCAAATATGGAATCAAATACTTTGTAAGAGCTCATAAGCTCAAGAATAATTATACTCTCATAAACTCAGGGTAGATGAAAAGAATGATAAATTCATGCAAATAATTCTTACTAATGGTTGTAAAGGAAAATAAACCTAATAAAACCAATGTATTTGAGGGTTGTAATGCTGAATAACAAGCTGATATAGAAAAGATTGTTTCAGAGTATGATGTTCTGTTTCAAGAACCTAAAGGTCTGCCACCTAGAAATGAAATAGTACATGATATTATTTTGCAGCAAGATGTTCCATTGCCTAACATTGGAATGTACAGGTTGTCTACTTTAGAGAATGCTGAAATCAAGAAGCAGGTGTAGGAGTTGCTCGAGAAAGGGTTCATCGGGCCTAGCACATCACCATGTGGGTCACCAATCGTTTTGGTGAGAAATAAAGATGGCTCGTGGAGAATGTGCATTGACTACTGAGCACTGAATAAGATAACAATAAAAAATTGTTATCCCCTTCCTCGCATAGATGATCTTTTAGATCAATTAAAGGAAGTTGTTTATTTCACCAAGCTAGATTTGCACGGTGGATACCATTAGGTAAGAGTTGCAGAGCAAGATGCATGGAAGACTGCTTTCAAAATGAAGCATGGATTGTATGAGTGGTTGGTGATGCCTTTTGGCTTGAAAATGCCCCTACTACTTTCATTAGATTAATGAATGATGTACTCAGACCCTTTCTTGATGATTTCGTTATTGTATATTCGGATGACATTCTGATTTTTAGTAAAATGTGGGAAGAACACTTAAAGCATGTTAAGCAGACATTAGATGTTTTGAAAAGAGAAAAACTTTATGTTAAACTCTCAAAATGTGAATTTGGTAAAACATCTCTAAATTATTTGGGTCATATAGTAGGGGTGGTGAATTGAAAATAGATCCCTCTAAAGTGGCAGTCATTGTAAACTGGCCTAAACCCAAGTCTACTACAAAAGTGAGAAGCTTCTTAGGAGCAGCACAATATTAGAGGAAGTTCATTTCTAATTTCTCCACAATTTTAGCTCCCTTACATGCTTTGATAGGATTGAACAAGGTGTTTCAGTGGGGAGGCAAACATCAGAAAGCCTTCGACACCTTGAAAGAAAAGATTAGTACAACACCTGTACTAGCACTGCCTGATCTACAAAGACCATTTGAAGTCCAAAATGATGCTAGTGACTATGCCATGGGAGTAGTGTTGACACAACACGGTAAACCCATATGTTATCATTCTGAGACTTTTAATCCTACAGTAGTTAACTATCCTACATATGATAAAGAGTTGTATGCATTAGTTCAGAGTGTGAAAAAATGGAAGCAATATTTAATGGGCAAAGAGACGGTAATACATACTAATCATCAACCACTTCAATATCTACACTCCCAAACTAAGTTGCAACAATCAAGACATTACAGATGGATGGGTTTTGTACAACAATTTCACTTAGTCATGAAATATAAAAAGGGCATACACAACAAGGTTGCAGACATGTTGTCTAGACCTATTATAAATGCGTGTACTATACTTAAGCATAATTCCGTACTACATGAAAGCTACATTGAACAATATGCTCAAGATATAGATTTTAAAGATGTATATGCAATGTTGAGTCAAGGAAAAAAGGTAAAAGAATTGGATTATCATGTGAAGGACCGACTCTTGTATCATTGTGGGAAACTCTGCATTCCACAAACAGAGAGGGTAAAGATAATTAGAGAGGCACACACTTCTCAGATATCAGGTCACTTTGGGGTAAGTAAAACAGTTGCACAACTGCAAAGATTTTGTTATTGGCTGAAAATGAATGAGACTATTTTTGGATATGTAAAAGCGTGTACTATGTGTGCTAAAAGCAAGCCCAGTAATAGAAAATTAGGCTTGTACACTCCAATACCAGTTCCTTCTCACCCTTGGGAAAGTGTTTCCATGGATTTTGTTGGAGGACTGCCTAAATCTAGGAAAGATCATGATTATCTATATGTAGTTGTGGACAGGTTCAGCAAAATGTGTATTTTGATACCCTGTAATAAGCAAATTACAGCTGAATAGATTGCAAAATTGTTCTTTGAACATGTATGGGTTCATTTTGGATTACCCACTTCTATTATATCTGATCAAGACACCCGATTTGTGGGGAAATTTTGGTCAAGTCTGTGGGAGCTGATGGACACCCAACTGAAGAAAAGCATAGATTTTCATCCACAAATTGATGGCCAAACAAAAGTAGTTAACAGGACAATGATCCAGTTACTCAGAGGATATTGCATCAAACATCCTAAGCTTTGGGATGAACACTTATGTTATGTGTAGTATGCTTACAACAAAGTAAAACACTCTTCTACATAGAGATCTCCTTTTGAGACCTGTTTTGGTTTCATACCAAGGTCTCCTTTGGATTTTGTCTTTGGTAAAGATACCATAGTTGATGGACACAGTGATGTCGACAAGGTGACTAGGTTCATTGAACAGATCCAGGGGATCCACCAGGCAGTACAAGAACAGCTGGAAAAGAGCCAAGCCAAATACAAGGAAAGGCATGATAAGCATTGGACGAAGCATAGTTTTCAAGTTGGAGACCAAGTCTAGCTGTATATCAGTAAGGACAGGATGCAAGGTGAAGGTAAAAAGTTAAAGCCTATTATGTATGGACCTTTTAGGATACTTGAGAAGATTGGTGAAAATTCTTTTCACCTTGATTTACTAGCTTACATGCACATCTACTCAGTCGTAAATGTAGATTGCTTGAGATTGTTTGAACCTTCGATGATTGAGGACCTTGAAGAGCAAAGTCAATTACCTTCTATTGATGACCTGCTACCTGAATATCTGAATGAATTGCAGGAAGACACAGTCTTGGATAGGAAGGTGAGGACAACGTGCAAAGGAGATGTTGAGTACCTCAGAATTGGACTCAAAGGTTCGAAGTCGAGCAGTGAAAAATGGATTAAGATTGGACAAGTGAGACAGCAATACCCTCACTTAGTCGATGCTTGAAATAAAACCAACTTTTGGTGGTCCAAAAGCTTTTTAGTGGGAAGGTCGTGATCTGAATTGGATCCATAGAAGACTATCAAAGAACCATGATTGTATCGGGTCGAAACAAATCTCTAAAGAATCCAAAACGCGAACAAAAACACCCTGAACCAGTGGCAATGGCAACCAGCATGGAACGATGAGGACCTCGGTCAAAGTGTGGTGACCGAGGCCCATGGAGACTGTGAAAGAGGTCAAATTAGCCCCTGGGAGCCCTGGATTGGGAAACAGAGGTGGATTTTGATGCACGATTAACGCCTAGTGATAATCGTGCATCGTTGGGTGAACAGGGTCGTGAAGGAGGAAGCCCGAGCACACGAATGCATGGGAAGCCAGAGAATCGTGAGCGGATAGGAAAAAGTGTTGAAAGTACAAAGGTGGGACCCATGCACTAGAAACTGGCGGTTTTGATCGGGGTGCCCTCAAATGGTAGGAGGTTTCAGACGAGAGCGGAATGATTCCATTCATTGATCGATGCATGGCAAGTGGAGGTGAGAGAAAAGCATCGTTGATCGCGCGCTAAAGGTTGAGCAAGTCAATTGCGCAAAACATGCGTATGGCATTGGATCTGAGGGACCCAGATCAAATGGCTGAGATCGCAGCCAAGGGAGGAAGCAGAATCAACAAGGGAATACACCGTGTTTTAGAAGTATTTGGAGTCCATTTGACTGTCACGATGGAGGAAAGAATTCATCCACGACGTAACTGAAGAAACGAACCGACGAAGTATGCTAGCGCCATTTAGAGGAGGACATATGGCCACTCCTTGAACAATGATGATGATGTCGAATAGGGAACTCCAAGCACAGCTGCAAAAGGTGAATCGACAGAGGGGAAAAGGAAACGAACGGTCTTAGAGACGAATGGCTAAAAGCCATGAACAGAGAGACAGAATACAAAAGGGGGAAGTCAATCAGTTAGAGTACCCAAAGAGGAGGACTGAACACAGAGAGATAGAAACCAAAGAAGAAGACAGTGAAGCAAAAGCAGAAGAGGGCATAGGGCCGAGCTGACCAAAGGCAGCATTGAGCACTATAAAGCTTGAGGGATTCAAGCCATCCCAGAGATGATCTGTTCGAGCTGAGCACCATATTGGGCTCTTTCCATTGTAGACCAGGAGGTCACAAAGTTGGTAGGAAAACGAGTCTGTTCGCTCCAGTGGCTTGGGGAATCCAAGAACCACCCTACCAAGCAAATCTGTTTCAGGTGATTCATATTGAGCTCCTGCATTATACTTCTCTGCTTTAAACACAATAAAACAAAGCCACAAATGAAGTTGGACTAGAGATGTAGTCCTGAAGAATAGGGCGAACTCCTTATTAATTTCTTGTGTTCTTGTATTTGCTTACTATATTTCTCTGTTGTCTTTCCATTCAATTGTCTATGTATTGGCAATCTGATTGATTTGTTGCTTCAACAACACAGAACACACACCAACATATGAGTTTGTAATACCTTCATTTAATAAATTCTTAACTGAGATCACTCATAAGGTGACTATCAGATTAGAAGGCCCAGATGGAACAAGAGTGCGCTGCCAAGGAGTAGGTTGAACATGAACAACATGAATCACAAAGAAGCAATAAATCCATTTCACCCACGATATAGGAGGAAGAAGAATCTGAACATGGTGATGGAGGATATGAGGGGCAGAGCACCCCATTTTAGTTGATGAAGCATAGGCAATAGAAGCAGGATGGTTCCGCAATAAGCAGAAGCCGAATAAAACATAGGTGGATCCCATGACCTTGATGGAGGGCGATCTTGATGAGATTGGTGACAAAGTCCGGGATACTACAACTGAGATGCTGCAACATTTCAAGAAGCAGTACATGCAAACATTGGGGAGCATCTAGAAGGTTCTGCGTGAACTGTAGATCCAAACTAGCAGGATATAGGTGGTCGCAGGTCAAGTGAGCACAACACAAATGAGTCTGGCATTAGGGATCAGTCAGGCTGTCAAACTGGTAAGGAAACTGGACCTTCACACGGTTGCTCTATCAGAAGGGTCCCTACGCGTGGAGTCAACTGATGACCGATTCATATTAATACCCTTAAGGACATCTCCCTAAACACTGTAGTGCTCTCCAATGAATTTCTTCATGTGCTGCAGGCAGGGGTAATGGAGGAACTAAGAGCTTGGGAGCTGCATGCTCTCAACTTGATAAGCGAGTACATGGTAAAAAATGAATAGATATTCGCTGAGAAAATGCAAGATTTGAAGGAGAAGGATATTATCCAAGCATATAATTCTAGGCTTGAGGCTGCAATTGTAGAGGCGTGCAGAGCAGTGCTGGAGTTGTACATCTCAGATGACGCACAGTCAGAGGCTAAGATCTGAAAATTAGTTATAGGAGTGCGCGAAGTGAAGGCCAAAGTTGGGCAAGTTCAATTCGAACTCAATATGAATATTATGGAGCTACAACTTAAATTACATCCTATGACTCCACCCGAAGTCAAAGAACGGTGCAGAGCCACCATCAAGGAGGAAATGGCCACTCTAGACAGCATAGTCGCTGACTGCATGGCCTTGTTTGAACAAGAAATGGAGTTGGTAACGACTCTACAAGAATACCCAAACCTGTAGATCTTGAATACAGAGATTCATGAGCTCCAAAAGTAGTACGACAAGGTTAGGGCGATGACGTGCTCCATTGCTCTAGTGTAGTGCCTTGCCAAGTTGTGGGGGGGGGGAAGAAACTCCTCACATAGGTGGAAGTAGCTCAGAAGAAGGTGGCAGTACTTAAGGCCAGGTTGGAACCTTGGTTAGAAGAATCTTACCAAGTATCCGCCAACATTCAAGAGAAGTTAACGAGCTTACAACAGACATAGTGAAAGCTCAATATGGTCGCAGAAGGACCATCTACAGAGTAGCATGTCAAAGAGGTTAAGTAGGCAGCTATGCAAAGCACTACCAAGTTTGTAGTTATGTAGGTGTAGCTGGGGGATCTTTGCATAAAGATCACTGTGCCAGCTGAGTGACTCGAGGGCAAGTCACAACCTTTGTGTTGGGGGCCTATTGGGATGGGGTCCTGTGGGTTAAATTTGGGGTTAAAAACCCAAGTTTTGATGTAAATGGTGGTAAAAAGATGTAAAGTCTCCACAATTTGTGGATGTGGAGCGCGTAGATAGTTTGAAGTCAAAAGGCATTTTAGCCCCTTGGTTATGAAAATTCGAGTCAATTTTTAGATCCACCCATGGTCTGCGGACCATCGGATTGTATGTAAAAAGCTATAAATAGGTATGTCTTAGAGAGTCTAAGGTGGATAGATAGATAGAGATGGATGCTTATGTCTATTTCTGAAAAAAGGGCAAGTAGAAGCAAGTAGATAAAAGGGAAAAGTCTCCATAGCTGATTGCGCGAAGGCCTAGGGAACATTTCGCAGCTGAGTGCATGGACCCCTGCAGCTGAGTGTGTAGGACAGTTTTGAGTCTGTAACATCCTATTGAATATCAATAAAGAAGAATGTTGGAGAAATTCATGTGTTTATCTGTTTACTTCTATTATTTATGGTTGTGATATATGTTGTGATGGAATAAATGCTTTGTGAAATATTAATGTATTGATGTGCGACTTTGTTGGATAAGTCCTACTAATTGTACGCAATGCATGTTAAGTATTTACACGAAGACTATAATACATTATGTTGTGTTTATTGAACTCTTAAGTAGATCTGTGCGAACTTAGATCGAGGGTTGCTTTATGATGCGTATAAGTGGATGTTTCATCTGTTAAGGGTACACAAAACCCTATCATAGACCTTCATGAAGGTCTAAGGGCTATTTAAGTGAAGTTGCAGTACCAAGGCTTAGGGGCTTGTAGATATGTGTGAAGGTAGATCTAGGGCAATAAAATACATCACACTCATCTTTGGATGCGAAAAGTTGGTTCCAACATCCCCCCATACTACTTTGGGTGAGACTTCAGCCTACGCTATGTGGGTTGATGTCGAAAGGGCTAGTAGTGTAGAGTTTTGTTTGGCACAATTAACTTTGAACTTGGGTCAGGAACCACTAAGCCAATGCCTGTTTGTTTGAAATGGACAGGGAGCAGAAAGGAGAGATAGTGACTGATTTGGGGATTTTTATAGACAATTGGGAGCTTTTTGTTATTTCTGGTCTATTATGGAATAGATTGGTTGCCAGGTGGTATACATTTGGGAGTTAACGGGGATAGCATAATGAGTAAATTATAATGGAACTGGAGTAGGGAGGCCACCTGGTGAAAATAGGAGTGGTGGGGAAGTAGGGACTTGGTGTAGGAATGATGTAATGGGCGGAGATAACCGTTGGAGGGAAGATGGGTGGACTTTTGGGGGGGGCTGGTGGTAAGTAGTTTGGAGGGGGGGGTGTGAAATGACGAGTGCTTGCCATGTATCGTGGGGTCCAGGAATAGGAATGCCACTTTTTGGACCCCCTGCTAATAAAGATAGGATGGGCAAGGGGGTCTGAAGTTGATTGCCCACCGTCTATCCGGACGGGGTAAATCATAACTGTTGGATTGTGCGTGCCATATACCAAAAGCGGACAAAAAAAAATTGTCGCTTTTGACCTTTGTTAAAAATCCAAATGATAGCACTTGCATTATTACATATTAAATAATTGTGTTTAAATTACATGATTAAACTAATTAAATCGGGATTTATCTACACTAAACATAATTAATTTTAATCCTAAGTACACATTTTGATTAGCAAGCCCATATTATTTTCCTAAGGTTGCTTCTAACCCTTTTCTAATGCTTATTTAAGGATTTTAACCAAGTTTAGACACTTTGGTTAATAATTTTCTAATCTACCTATTTATTTCAACCAACATTAGGCTTGATGGTTGATTTATTATCTATTATATGCAACCTTTTAACTCATTTTAATCATGATTAAACAATATGATCAAACTATACATTCTATTTCTATGTGGCTTTAAACAAGCTGCATACTTTTATTTGAAAATTTTCTATAGTAATTTTAATGCAATTTTTTATCTTTTTGGCGGCATTTCAATTTTCTCACCTGCATACATTTTTCATGGGTTTTTTCATTAATTTATTTTTATTCTATTTTTCTTTTCTCATATACATTTTTTATACCCCTTTTTCATCATTATATATTATAATATACCATTTTTAGAATACAATATTATTTACAATTTCATCAATTGTAAGGAAATAGTCAATCATCAATTGAAATTATGAATCATAAGACCCTAACACCCAGTATTCTTCTCAACCACCATCTAGCCAGGCCACATATCAAAATGTTACTGGCCTAAAATTCAAGCCCTTCCATGTAGGTCCCACTAACTAGGATACCACGTGGCAGCCTGAGGGAGTGCCACGAGGCCCCTGTGGGTCCCACCTAGCCCATTTTTCCTTATTTCACCAAAACTTTAAACTATGATATATTGGTCATACATATTCCTTTCTCATCTATTCAAGTTGCATTGGATCTATTTTTATGAGCTCTATGCAATAGAACTACTCTTGATTGAATCTAGAGACTTTGCATTTTTGGCCATTTATGATCATCCTAGATCATTCCTCCCCACTGAGACCTTTTGGACCTCCAAAAGCCTGATTTTTACCCAGATGTGAAGTGAAGATGATGTTTCTCCATTTTCTTATATCACTGGACCATCATGTTTGGACCATCTACACTTGACTCATCATGACAATAATCAATATTGCACAAACATTACTAAGTACGTTCATCCATTTTACATCCACATCTATATTCACTATTACTATTACCAACCACACATTATTGAACAGTGAAATGTTGAATAACAAAAACGAACAAACTGGTACAAATGAAATTGCACCATGCTTATCTTTCATAACTAGAATAAGATCCAACTTTCGATGCAGTGATGTTGTATGTTGTACAAACTCTAGTTGTTTAACTCAACTTCTTCACTTTTATGCTTAATTTCTTTAGATTGTACAAACACAGGTGTCAATTTTTTTTCTTGCATAAGTGGCCTTTCCAATTGTTCCGCTATTAGAAGATATTTTCCTGCTTTGATTGGATTAGTGTGTACGATATATTCAGTTCCTTTTTTAAACAAATGATACTCACCTCCCCTCTTGTATACCCTCCTAAAAAGGGTAGGGGCTCACCTCCAGTGTTGTTAAGCTCTCAAAATTCGCTAGGGTTTATCATTTCATCTCCAAATGCATGCAGTAAATAGTACATCGACACTCCTCAGTATGACCAGTTTTTGGGTACTCTCTCAGCGTAATTACTTAGATTTAAGCAGTCATTAAAAGAGATAGTATTGGATGGCATAATGTTTTCATAGATAATATGCTTTGTTGAAAGGGTTTTTTGAGAAGGGTTTTATTATGGCCAATAGAACAGGATGGGGAATTATTTTATTGTAGGTTTACCCCTAGTGTTGGAAGGGATTCCATGGGGGAACAAATGGCTACTCGAATGCTTCATGCAAGGATAATATTAGAAACTTTGGGAGAGATGTGGGGACTGATTAGCAAGTGGAAACCCTAGAAACTTAGGCAAGACTAAAATTCCAACATCGTCCAAGGAAAAAATAGAAAAAAGGAAAGTGTTCCAAAGTAAAAATAGATTATCAAAATTTGGTGCTTAGAGAAGAAGTATAGTTAGGAAAAGTTATTGATACATATGAAAAGGTGGTGCTGGGACAAGTGATCCGAAATGGATCTAAGAACTCTATAAGTCTTCAAAAATCATTCAAAAGATCAAAACAATCGCATGGGAAGAACCCTTAGAAACATCGGAAAACACTATCGGGAGGTGAAAAACACAAGAAAAAAGTGAAAATAGAGCTATCAGTGGCTTGAACAGTGAATGCACAGGAGTCATCGGATCTGGCCAATCAATAGTCCAGATCCGATCGACAAATCACAAATCGGCAGTGACAGGCGGAGGAAATCAAAACACACCACATAAAACTTGCGATGGTGATTAGCAGAGTCAACGAGGACCGTCGATCAAGTGCGCAGATCGACGATCCATGTTGCATCACAGAATCGCAGTTGGAAAATACAAATAGAGTGCTCATCAAACAGCCCGGGGTTATCGCGATATGCGATTGCGATCAATTGCATAGCGATATCGCAACTGGACTCGATGGAAATATAAATGCTATTTCATAATATTTGAGTTTTGTCTATTGTCATTTTTGATGTATTTTCTCATGTTTCGTTTATTAAATGAAATGCGAAGGGAAGCATTGATGCGATGAAACCTGGACCTGAAGGGGTTTGGGAATGAAAATGAATAATATTTCAAATCTGTCTAAGCCATTTTTACGGGATTTTAAGTGTTTTTATGTATTTTCAAAATACAAAGGGAAGCCATGGAGAGGGGCATTACGACATGCAATAGCAACTTATAGGCAAACCCGAAAGGAGAATAGGATGCATTTATGAATATTTGAAGACTGGATGAACAATGTTTTGGTGGTTTTTTCTATATTTGAATGCATTTCTCTGTGTAAACAAAGAATGGCCATTTCAAGGATTTCAAAGGCCCAATGCACTCATCCGTTGTGGAACAGGTGGCCACCTCCCCTCAAGACATTATGCAGTGAATATTAATGCTCAAAAGGGGGATTTGAGTGGACAGAGTCTAGGAGACAAAAAGTCGAGAAGAGGAAGTGAACAAGAAACATAGACTGGCTTTAAAGCCATAGAATATAGAAGACAGAGACAGGCAGTGTTGAGACAGAGCAAAGACAGAGAGAGAGAGTGATAGAGAGAGTCTGTGTACTCAAAGAGGCTTGAGAGGTTCAAGAAAAACTCTTGCTGTTGTATCTATTGTGTGTTGAGACTCAAGTTGAGCTCATACTTCTGTAAAACTATGTTCTAAAGACATAATAGAGAGGTCACCACTGAAGGCTGGACCAGGAGATGTAGCCTAGGAGTATTGGGTGAACTCCTTATTAAACTTGTTGTGTTTATGTGTGTTGTCTATTATGCTTCTTTAACTTCTTCATTGTCTATGTATTTCACAATCTTATTGATCCACTGCATAAAGTAACATAAGAAAATCCATGCACATGAGTCTATAATACCTTAATAATTGTCTTAGATCTCATTATCAGATCAAGTGGTATCAGAGCTTTAGGTTTGATAAGGTTAGACAAGCTTGTGCTGGATTGTTGAATGCTAACTAGGTCAAAGCTCAAATTAGGAGAAGGAGAATTGGTTGAGACTAACCTAGAAATTGGAAGAGTCCATCCTAAGAGGGAAATGGCAGAAGAAACTCCTTGGAATCAGACTCTCAGTTCATGGACAATTTCATGACCATGAGAGCCATGGTAGAAGAGATGTATAGAGAATTTAAGAAATGTTGAAGTGAAGATACTTCAAGCTCAAAACAAGACAAAGGAATGCAAGGACCTCTTCTAGATGGCCATTCTGGAGGCAAAGGGAAAGGATAAAAGCCTCCTCTAACAACACCTCCTTCTAGCCCTTTGATTAAGTTAGATGTAAAATTTGATTTGCCAATATATGATGGAGAATTAAACATAGAAAAGCTAGATAACTAGATTAGACAGATTGATGTATATTGCAGAGTGTAGAACATCGATTTAGTCTAAAGGAGAAAGATTCAGTTGGCCAGCCTACATCTTGGAGGAATTTCCCTAGTGTGGTGGGAAGGCAGGACCCAAGATGATTTAAGGAAGCATGGTAAAATTCTTTCTACCTGGAGTGAATTTGTTTCTTCCATTAAAAAACAATTCTATCCACTAGCTTATATGCAGCAAGCCATGATGAGTTGGCAAACTCTTCGCCAATTAAAAGGGAAAAGTGTACAAAGCTATACCCAGGAATTTAGAAAAAGAGCTTTAATTCTAGGCATTTCTTTAGACTCACCTGAAATTTTGCTAAAGTATATAGATGGTCTGCATAGTTATTTGAGGCACACCATTCTCATGTTTAACCCTACTAGCATAGATGAGGTATCCATTTAGGCTACACATCTATAAGCTAGAGGAAAGAATGTGAACTCAGAGATTGGGGGATCATCAAAACCCACTGCAAGCAAGAACAAGGAAAAGAGGAAGCATAAATGGAAAGAGAGGAAGGAAAATGCTATATAGAAAGACAAACCTTCATGCACTCACTGCAAGAAGGATGGACATGATGATGAACATTGTTGGTCTTTGCATCTAGCGCTGAAACCCAAGAAGTTCGATGGAAAGAAGAAGAAGATTGTTGCTGTTGTTCAAAAATATTTGGGGTTAGACTCAAGTGATGAAACAACAATCATAGCCACAGGTATAAAAGGTAAAAATTATGAAGCATCTACTAGTAATTCTACACAATCTATTGATAATGAAGAAAATGAGAGGAAAAGGCATGAGCTTTTTCATATTAGAGTTATTTCCAAGCATCAAAAGATTGATACTTTATTTGATAGTGGTTCATAAGTAAACTTGATTTCTAAAGCAATTGTAAAGAAGTTGGGACTACTAACCACACCTCACAAGAAGCCATATCCATTAGGTTGGGTATGTGATAAAGCAAAGCTACAAGTGACTAGCCAATGTAAACTTAGGTTTTCTTTTGGGTCAACATTTGTAGATGAGGTTGAGTTAGACATAGTTTCCTTGGATATAAGTGGAATTGTTTTAGGAATTCCTTACTTGTATGATATAAAAGTCATTTTTTATAGAGCCAAAAATAAGTATAAACTCACAAAAGATGGAATAGAATATATTGTAAGAGCTCATCAACTCAAAAATAATTATACTCTCATAAACTCAGGGCAGATGAAAAGAATTGTAAATTCATGCAAGCAATTTTTACTAATGGTTGGAAAGGAAAAGAAACCTAATAAAACCAATGTATTTGAAGGCTATGATGATAAAAAGAAAGCTAATTTAGAAAATTTTGTTTCAGAATATGATATCCTATTTCAAGAACCTAAAGGTATACCACTCAAAGGGGAAATTGTACATGATATTCACTTGCAGCAAGATGCTCCATTACCTGACATCGGAATGTACAGGTTATCCGCTTTAGAGAATGTAGATATCAAGAAGCAGGTACAGGAGCACTCAAAAAAGGGTTCATAAAACCAAGCACATCACCATGCGGATCTCCAATTGTGTTGGTGACGAAGAAAGATGGTTCATGGAGGATGTGCATTGATTATAGAGCAATGAATAAAATAACAATCAAGAATCATTATCCCCTTCCTCGCATTGATGATCTATTGGATCAGCTGAAAGAAGCTATTTACTTTTCCAAGTTGGACTTACGTAGTGGCTACCATCAGGTCAGAGTAGCAGAAAAATATGCATGGAAAACTACTTTCAAAACAAAGCAAGGGTTGTATGAATGGCTAGTTATGCCTTCTGGCTTAGCTAATGCTCCTGCCACTTTCATGAGAATTATGAATGATGTACTCAAGCCTTTTATTGATGATTTTGTAATTGTATATTTGGATGACATTCTTGTTTTCAGTAAAACATGGGAAGAACATTTGAAGCATGTAAAGCAGACTCTAGATGTTTTGCAAAAAGAAAATCTCTATGTTAAGTTATCAAAATGTGAATTTGGTAAAACATCTTTGAATTATTTGGGTCATATTGTAGGGGGTGGTGAATTGAAGATAGATCCCTCTAAGGTTGAATTCATTATAAACTAGCCTAAACCCAAATATGCTACAGAAGTTAGAAGCTTCCTAGGAGCAGCACAGTATTGGAGAAATTTTATTGCTAACTTTTCCTTAATTGTAGCTCCCTTACATGCTTTAACAGGATTGAACAAGGTGTTTTAGTGGGGAGGCAAACAACAGAAAGCCTTCGACACCTTGAAAGAAAATATTAGTACAACACCAATACTAGCATTGCCATATCTTCAAAGACCATTTGAGATTGAAATAAATGCCAACGACTATGCCATGGGAGCAGTGTTGATGCAACATGGTAAACCCATATGTTATCATTTTGAGACATTTAGTTCTGTAGTAGTTAATTGTCCCACATATGATAAAGAATTGTATGCATTAGTGCAGAGTGTAAATAAGTGGAAACATTACCTATTGGGCAAAGAAATAATTATAAATACTGATCATCAGATACTTCAGTATTTGCACTCATAAACTAAATTGCAACAATCAAGGCACTATAGGTGGATGGGTTTTCTACAACAGTTTCATCTAGTCATCAGATATAAGAAAGACATACACAATAAAGTTGCAGATATGTTGTCTAGACCAATCATAAATTAATTTACTATACTTAAGCATAATTCAATATTGCATGAAAGCTACATTGAACAATATGCTCAAGATGTAGATTTTAAAGGTGTATATGCAACTTTAAGTCATGGCAAACAAATAGAAGAATTGAATTATCATGTTAAGGACCAACTCTTGTATCGTTTGGGAAAGTTATGCATTCCTCAAATGGAAAGAGTTAATATAATCGGAGAAGCACACACTTCTCTAATATCAGTTCATTTTGGGGTAAGTAAAACAGTTGCACAACTGTAAAGATTTTGTAATTGGCCAAGAATACATGAAACAGTTTTTAGATATATTAAAGGGTGTAACATGTGTGCTAAAAGCAAGCCCAGCAATAGAAAACTAGGCTTGTACACTCCACTTCCAATTCCTTCTCATCCTTGGGAAAGTGTTTCCATGGAATTTCTTGGGGGATTGCCAAAATCTAGAAAAGGTCATGACTATTTATATGTTATTGTGGACAGGTTCAGCAAAATGTGTATTTTAGTACCTTGTAACAAAAAGATTACAGTTGAACAAACAGTGAAGTTGTTCTTTTAGCATGTCTGGGTACATTTTGGGTTACCCACTTCCATAATATCTAATTGAGATTCCTGATTTGTTGGGAAGTTTTGGTCAAGTCTGTGGGAGTTGATGGACATCAGACTAAAGAAGAGCATAGCCTTTTATCCACAAACAGATGGCCAAATAGAGGTGGTCAACAGGACAGTGATCCAATTGCTCAGGGGCTATTGCAGCAAGCATCCCAAGCTTTGGGATGAACATTTATGTTATGTGCAACATGCTTATAACCATGGCAAACATTCGTCTACACAAAGATCTCCTTTTGAGACTTGTTTTGGTTTCATACCAAGGTCTCCCTTGGATTTTGTCTTTAGTAAAGACATAGCAGTTGATGGACACAATGATGTGGACAAAGTAACTAGGTTCATTGAACAGATCTAAGAAATTCACCAGACAGTACAGGAACAACTAGAAAGGAGCCAAGCCAAGTACAAGGCAAGGCATGATAAGCATTGTTGGGCATCAAACCTGTACTCATTTACCCATCCTCCCAATAGCCTTTTCCTACTCATTTCCTTCTTTTGTCATCATTTCCTTCATCAACTTGTTCAATTCATTACATTATAGGACTTTTTAACATGATTTGCTAATTGTGCTAATGGTTGACTGTTGGTTTAGATTTTTGGTTCAAGTGCTGCATTTCCACAGCTGTTACAGGTTTCCACAGCCGATCTCTGATTCCGCAGCCGATCCCAGATTCCGTAGCCATTTTCTTGTTTGATATGATCCAGGTGTCTTCCAGAGAAAAGAGCCACATGGGCAAGTTTGTATGACTGTGTACATGGTACGTGTGCTATCACCTCAGCCAAACTGGCCGTCGAAACCCTTGGTCAACGTGGAGGTAGCTCTGGTCAAACTGCAAGGTTGCAAACGGTGGCACGGCTCTGCGTGTTCGGTTGGAGCACATAAGTCACATCTAGCTTCTCCTTTAGCCACGAAGATTGCAGGGGACAAGGATCCAACACCAGATTTATTAAACCATGATGACCGTTCCCTAGATCCGTGCTCGGTGCTGCTGATTCCTAGCTGTTAGTTAGCTTAGTTTACGCACAGGACAGTTGATGTTCTTGCCATAACTAAAGTGTTTCCACACGCTGAATAGTTAGTCTGATTTAGTTAATATTTTGCTGCTATAAACTCAATTTTGAAGACCTTTTTATAAAGCGTTTTACGCTTCCCACTGTGTTTATTATGAGTTGATTTAATTCAAAGAAGACAGTTCTATTTCTATCCGTGTAGCTGATCTTTTAATTGGTTGAAGTGGATGGAGGGCCCCTGTCTGCTACAACCATTGTATAGTAGCCTTTGAATTTACTTTCCTGCATTTCTTTTTCTTTACTTGATCATGTATATTAATGTACAGTTTTGAATTATGTTGCTTTACATTTCTGTACTCTTCATGACTGATCAGTGTGTTTTTACAGCTTTGATTAGGAGCCCGGGACAGTGTGCTTTTACTTCTTTGCAACACTAGTGGCATCTGAAGTTGTCTTATCTCAACTACTGACTTTTTGCTTTGATTTTCTTTAGTTCCTTGCTTAGTTAGTTTCTTTATTTGGTTTACTTTATCAAGTTTTGTCAAGTTGCTAATCTCTAAATGGTTTTGTTTATCATAACTCACTAACTTTTATGGGACCAAAACATTATCTAACTGCAGCTTGATTTATTTAGTTTTAGACTCATATTGCTAATTCATTCCTAACTCTTCTTTTTCACATGATCAATTCAGCTAAAGGCAGAATGTTAAGGGAGAATTAAGTAGTGTGATTTGTCACTTAATTTTTTGGATTGCTAGAGTAGTGTTTTTGCTTTCAGCAGAGTTAATGTAAATATCATTTTCATTTCTATCAGCAGTAAAGGTATTGGACTAGTGCCATTAGTCTTTTGTTTAATGCTTTTCTTTCATTTGATGCTTTAATTTTATTTCAAGTCATTGTTCAAGTTTTCTCTTTAAAATTCAAGAATAATTTAGAAATCATCAAATACACACACATTCACTCACTTGTTTATAACATCATCACATCATATTAGGAAGATAATTTAGACATCAACTAAAAACGACAAAAAGAACTAGGAAGGGCTACTTAAGTATACATTGTACACTTCACTTCATCAGCTTACGAGCCCCGGGTTGACAATTTATGATAGCAATTTAGACAACACTAAATTGACCAAACATTTTGGTGCCGTTGCCGAGGAAGTGAAAATTGGGTAGCCAATTCTAAAAAAAAAAAGATAAAAATAAGAAAACTTCAAGAAAAGAAAATTAATAACCTCTCAAAGTATGCTCTCCTCTTGCACTTAGAGTGATCTGGAGGATCAGAAAAGAGAAAGTTATTGGTTTAATATTTTCTTGAGTATGCTCTCTTCTTGCACCTAGAGTGACCTGGAAGATCAGAAAAAAAAATTATTACCTTAACTTGAAGAAAAAAAATAAAAATGATATGCATAGAGCAAGAGATTCTAGGGGAAGGTTTTTAGCTGGAGCTAGAAGTTCGATTTTCACAACTCCATCCACTTCAATAAATAAGCAAGAGACACCTTCATCATCTCCAACTCATACTCCTAGCTCTAGGATTCCTGGAGTCCAAGAGGCAGTAGTAGACTCTCCCATACCACCTATTGAATCCGAAGGAGATTCTTTCTTTTCTTCCACAAGGGTACAAGTTGTAATTGAAGAAATAGAATCACCTGAAATTCTTCTTCATTCACCCTTAGTAGAGGAACCAGAGAACTTTGAGGTCTCTGAAGAAACCACCATGGCAGAAGAAAGAGAAACTAGACTTGGAGGAGGTAGAGGTAGAGGTAGAGGAGGAGGAGGAAATAATGGAGGAGGTAGAGGTAACAATGGAGGAAATAGGAATGGAGATGATTCATTTGGATTTCCCATAGTCGATGATGACTCCCGGGCCACAATGAAAAACATTTCGCCATCCATCCTCCCAAACTTTCATGGGTCAAGAAATGAGGACCTTGAGGCATTTCTATTTGAGTTTGAGGTCGTATGTCGAACTTATGATTATTTGGAAGACGCTCAAAAACTCAAACTGTTCCCTTCAACATTGAAAGGGGCAACATTGAAATGGTTCATGGGATTACTCACTCAATCCATTAGATCTTGGAATGATATGAAACAAACATTTTTGGATAGGTACCTGGACTATTGTATGCCCAGCAATCACAAGGATGAGGTATTCAAGATGGTACAAAAAGAAGATGAAAATTTGGAGGATTTACTTGAAAGATTTCAATATAATCTGAAAAGAGCAAAAATGAGTAACTTGGATGAGGAAACCTTGAAAGCCCTTCTATTAAAAGCCATTAGAGATGAATGGATAGATATTTTGAACATGATGGGAAAAGGAGACATATCTCAACTTCCACTTCATGATATAGCAGAGCTATGTGTCCATCTCTCACGAGGGAAATCTAAAACTCAAAAAGGGCCTAGAGATCCTTCTCTCCTCAGAGCAAACAAATCTGCAACTGGATCAGTGAGTAGGGCTGATATTGGAAATATGCTTGATTAATTCAAAACTGATATCTTAGGAAGTCTTAGTGAGCAACTAGACACTCTTAAGATCCACAATAAACAAAAAGCTGAAGTTGAAGCTTTAGCCATCTTTTGCCTGAAATGTAGAAAGAAACATGCTCTAAGGGAATGTCCCTTGGATGCAAAGGTTGTAGAAACATGTGTAATCTGTTCAGAGAATCATGAAACCAAGGATTGTCCTTCAATCCCTGGGCTCAAAGCTGTCTTTCAAGAATATCCAAGTACCATCGAGTCTCTCTATTTTGTTGCAAGGAGACCTTGGTCGGGGCAACAAAATCAAGGGTTTAACAACTCTATGAATTTTCAACCCCCACCAAATTGGAACCCTTGGCAACAATCTTGGTCCCAACCTCAAAATCCTTTTCAATCATGGATACAATGTTGAAAATAATACTGAGAGGGGGGGTGAATTAGTATTATCTAGTTCTTTTAACAAATCTTCCTTATTTACACTTTGAATTATTTTTG
>APFE030867317.1:0-17816 GCA_000404065.3 Pinus taeda
TTTCTCAAAAGAAATACATTGGAGATTGGTTGAACAGGTTTGGCATGACAGAATGCAATCCTCTCACTACTCCAATGGAACAAAACTTAAAGCTCACATCTATTGAAGGAAAGGAATTTGAGGATGCAACAAAATATAGACAGCTTGTAGGAAGTCTCATCTACCTCACTACTATCAGACCAGACATTTCATTTGTTGTTGGAATCCTCTCCAGGTTTATCCAAAAGCCTTGTGAGGGACATTGGTCTGCTGCAAAAAGAGTTCTAAGGTACTTGAAGGGAACTCAAGACCTTGGAATCAAGTATACAGAGGTGGACGACTTCAGCTTGATTGGATACTCTGATTCAGACTTCGATGGAGACAAAGAAACTGAAAAAGATGGGATCAATCTTGTAACATCATGAAAAAGATGGGATCAATCTTGTAACATCGTGAAAAAGATGGGATCAATCTTGTAACATCATGAAAAAGGTTGGATCATGCCATGTCACTGTATTATCCAAGGAAAGTAAAATGACTAAAATACGTTCCATATTAATGTAAATGACTAAAATGTAAAGGATATATATAAAATTTGAAGGAAAAGTAAAATTACAAAATAGTTTTTTAAAATTTTATTTCTTCAAAATAAATTAAATGTCTAGAGTGTATCATAATCAGGATTTTCATTCAAATGTATACAGTGTACGAGAACCAATATCTCTTTTAAACCCAAAAAAAAATTCATATATCACCATACGTATACCAGGATGAAATGAATTAATTATATATATAAAAATAAAATTAGAATTAATTAATTTGTAAATTAAATATCATAATTTATTTTAATTAAACTGTATGGCATTTTAAAAATTTAACATTATATTCTATGGGGTCTTGGACGGCCCTCATCTCTGAAGTTACCCATTTTTAGCAAATTTCGTATGGCATCACAGAACTCAGAAATGGAACGACCACCAGCATTTATCAACCGATTGAACCCAATGTGCTTCAGGAGAGGAACAGTGGCACACATGGGATATCATAAGCGAATATTTTAATTATATCACTTTGGCAAATCTTAGATAATACAATCCGATCTCTTAGATTCAAATTATCATTACGACCCACAAATAGAACGCACGTGCAAGAACTTTGTCCCCCACTATGAATAAAACAATTTAAGATTGGAGAAACCGACAAATTTAACATGAAAATTATAGGGTTAGAGTGGAGTCGGTGAGCTGTGGTCAAAGATGGTATGAGTAAAGATGTGGGCCAAAACTCCAAAAGAGGTATCACGGTAAGGCCCCAGTTAAGAACACGAGAATAGATGGAAATAAATAAACGTGTTCGGTATGGTTTGGTCTGTACAGGTGCCCTGAATTTGAAATCTGAGGCACGTTCTATTTATTTGTTTCCAGAAAAAAGCAGAGGCTCCCGCTTCGGACCGCACCCTCAATTCCCTCCAAAATAATCATACTTTTGAAGGTAAATATCCATGAACGCGTAACAAACCTTAAACAAATTCAATTCATGTTGATAATTAATATATCATATTTCCATATATATATATAGTGCATACTGGAATCCAATATATATCTGATGCAGAAGGTGCTTTACAAATTGAATTATTATAATTTTAATGATCTTCTCTCACAATTATAAAAGAAATGATTGTGTTAAAATATTCTCTATTCTCGTTATTACGTGCTCAATACCAGACAATCGAGAATATGCCCTTAAAAGATGTGTTAAGAATATGCCCATAAAAGATGTATTAAGACAGACCAAAGCATCTAAATGATTGATTCTATAGATGTACTCGAAGACCTGAAAGCATTTAATCATTGGTTTTATTCGGTTGACCAAGTTTGACACAAACACATTTAATTATTGATTTTATTTTTATATATCTTTATTGTTATAAGAGATAATAAAATCTTTTTTATATAAAATTCAATTTCTCCCCGCTATCTAAATTAAATCTATTGGCATAATTTTAGTAAATTATATTAATATACATTTATTTAATTTTAAATATTATATATTGAAGAAAAATTAGCTTAAACTAAAAATATGTTATTAGATATCAAAGAAGTAAAATATTATTTGAAATTCTTCTAAAGTTTATTTTTATATTAAAAAAGTATTAAGAGAAGTGTTTTCAACAAGTTTGTTAAGTCAAAAAATCAAGAAATTTGTTAGTGTGATAAATATTTTGGAGTTTAGAATTAATTTAAATATATTGTGAACAATTTAAGAGAAAATGCTTTTGATTTTCAATTCTCTTAGTGTTACCGAGTTGACGAACTCTTTCTTACTGTTGGTCTATTGTTTACTCCTTGGTTGACTATGAAGATCATCTAGAAGCCATGATTCTTCTTCATTAGCTTCTTGATATACTTCTTCATCACCTCAATTATGTTCTTCTACACCTCCAACATCCACATAATAATGGTATCATTTTTATTCAAATATGCTAGCAAGAAAGACACGTTAATGATTTTTTGTTAGTCTTGGTACGATGGCTTTTGCTAACCACTCAAGATGGGGCACTTGCTTTGGCAATGTGATTTGTTCATTACATTTTCTTGTCACTTTATAACCTTCAATCATATTCAATCGAGAAATATCATTTTCAATAGCTATGTAGAATTTGTATGTGCTTTTTGTGATGCAACAACTTCCATATTATATTTAGTTGCTTCATCATCTAATTGAGTAGCACTAACAAATTTATCATCATCACCTAATGAATGTAAATGTCATTTAGAGAGGCTCAGCCTAGCCATTGCAACATCTACATCATCTTGGTCATCATGTATATCAAAAGCTTGGCTACAATCCATATAATTAATAAGGGAAATATCATTCAGAATCCAAATTCCAATTTTCCTAAATCTAACCATGATATTTGAGGTTGTAAGAGCCTTTTTTAAAGCTCTGCTAGCAAGTTAGACTAACTCAAGCTTTCTTATCTCTCTACCCATGTTCTTTTCCATCTTACTCTATCAAACTTAAATTAACTCTTAAAACGGCTGTATACACTCATATCAAGGGTTGCAACAAACAAGTAGTTGTGTAGGCGAAGTTAACATGTTTATCCTCATCTTGTTTGTCTCCTCCGTGATTTGTAAAGCTATGCAACTATCATTGACATAAAAAAATCAATGCCTGTTAGTAGGTGAGACACTATTAGGTACAAATGCAACAAAATGGTAAATACAATTTACACAATTATTTAGTCATTCATGCATTGGGACATGGAGTCGTGCATGCTTTTGTTCCAAAATTTATCGTATAATTCTTTAGTAAAGCAACTCCCATTAACAAATAAAACTTAGTGTAAACCAATTTACATGATTATTTAGTCATTCATGCATTGGGACATGTTGTGATGCGTGCTTTTGGTCCAAAATTTATGGTTTAATTCTTTAGTAAAGCATCTTCCATGAACAATAAAACTTAAGGATTGATAGACCGATTGCATTAACAAAACACAAACTATTTATCTGCTTCGTGATCTTGGGAAGAATTTTTGGCAAATTCTTGCTCTTTCTCTTGGTAATTACCTACGTACCACAATTCCTTCCAGCTTTTAAAACAATCTTGTTGTGGTTCCATATACATTCTAGACTCTTGGAATGTTTCCCACGAGCATTGGATAGAGTGTCATAGAATTTAGTCATAATTATACAAAAAAAATTCAATGCCTCAACTCTATAGAAGCCCTTTATTATTTCTAATACAAGCCCTAGATATGCTTTCTTAAACCTTGCCCACCATGATTTCCCACTAAATCCATCTGTGAATGGATTTTTCTTCCATTGGTAGATTTAGGCAACATTATCCCAAATTTGAGGTCTTTATTTGTTTCAACTCCATCCATGGCCCAATTAAACCATGTTCTTAAAATAAGGATCTACTGAACTTCCTTTTTTTTAGTTAATTTTGCAAGATACACATTCCTCTTTGTATTTGTAACGCCATTTAGCCAATATTGTGATGATGTTAACACATTCCATACTTTTTCACAATAGCTCTCATTGAATATCCATTAAATTCAACATTATAAATTACCTTCATTATATTCTCTTTTAACTAGTGTTTCATAACACTAATCTTTTTGGTTGAACTTGAACCTTGCAAAATTGATGGTGGAGTAACACCTCCAACCTCTTTGTTATTATGTTGTTTAACTATTGTATTTAAAATCTCTTTTGTGACATCATGGTTTATCTTCTCATCTAATAGAGAATATTCTAGTGAGGAGAGTATTGTAATGAGGTACGGTTGGTCATTGACCCTTTTCCTCCTTATATGACCAGCAGAATTCCTCCTTGCCATGATTGTGGAACCTTATAGATTAAGAATTTAAAAACATACGAAGATTAGAAAAACAACAATAAAAACATCATCAAATGTCCTATATGCTAGTCTTTCACTCGGGAATTTCAAATCCCCTCTGCCCATCAAATGAAATTTTGATGACGTTGTGGCATTTTTCATGCCTTTCATTTTACGTTCTATTAAATTTGTGAGTGTTGGCTTCCCCTTATCTAGAAATTCTCTTACAACTATTCCTTCATCTCAACTTCCTTTAATCTCCCTATGAGAGTCTCATGTTTCTTCTCAGCATATGTGTTTCACCATGTCTCCACTTCCTTTAATCTCCCTCTTAGAGTGCTTTGTTTCTTCTTAAGTTAGCATATGTGTTTCCACCTAGTATACAACCATATTTTTAAGATTTTATAAAGCTTTTTAGACTTTGGGAGTTAATAATTTTGATTATGTACATAAATTTTGACATGTGAAAGAAACTAAAGAAAGCCATATAGTTAAGATGATGATAGAGTTTTTTTTTTAAATATCAAGAATTTAACTACTATCCCTTTTTATAATTTATTTAAATCCAATAATCTACTACATATGTCAATTTTTTTAAACATATAATTACATGTTTAACTATTTCTTAATAACTTATTTTCACCAAAATCCAATAATGATAGCTAAATATTTTTTAAAATATTTGTATACCCTTTCAACTAATTGGATCCATTATACATATTTGGAACACATTATTCCTAAAACCATGACACTGAAAAGTGTAGACTAAGCAAACTCTGCAATCTATGAGGTAAACTCATCAATCTATCTACGAGGTAATCAACTCATCATCACATTGTTAACTAATCATTTTCATAATATCTTAAATATTAGCCTATGATTTTCTCATCTTAAAAAATGAGATTCACATTACTGTCCACATCATAGACGAAGTATACAACCCAACCAATTACACAAAGAAATTCTTCCTATTAAACATTGCCCTAGACAATACCATCACTTATTCTATTCATGTACTTAGTACAAGTTGAATCCTTCAAATACAATTATATTAGAAGTGGTTGACAATCTAAACATGTATGTTAAATAAATATGAGTTTGTAACATCTTCAATAATTATTTTTATTGTAAGAGAAGTTTAGCTTAAGAAGTATATAATTATTTTTTTTAAAGAGAAATTCACTATGGTAAAAATGGAGTTGAGAACATTTAGTTAAAAACTCAAAATACAAAAAATAGTCAAAATAAACCACGACACTAAAAAAAAAACAAAAATAGTCAAAATAAGCCTGGACTTTTCAAAATGGTAATTGAGTGCTTCATTATGCAATAAATCACAAGCTATTTTTAGTCAAAATAAGCTAGGGCACTCAAAAAAACAAAATTAATCAAAATAATCATGGGCTTTTGAAAATGGTAGTTGAGCACTTCATTATGGAATAAATCACTGGTTATTTTTCTAATATTGAAGACATTTTTTTAATGTGGCATGATATGTTATTCCTATAAAAGAACGAAACTCAAATAAATTCATTTTGACAAGCCTGTATAATTTCACAACATTTATTTCACATAAAACAAATACTAAGAAAGAAATAAAATAAAAAAAACAACAACCCAATGAGATTGAAACTGGTTGAAGAAGGTGTTTTGGTTGATTTGAGGTTAAATAAATCTTATTTTACTCGATTGGAGAAGTGAGGGTGGGTGAAGAGCTAGGGTTATAGACTTCAACACGCAGTGATCTCCATGGAAGAGCACAAAGGAGGGAGCTCCACTCTCTCCTATAAGTAGGTTGTGGCCAGTAGAGGTAAGAAACCATTAGAAAATGATAGAGGTCCTTTAGAAGTAGGGAAAAGGAACATCGAAGAGGAGCATGATTGTACCAAATCAAGGGAGAATAGTAACACAAAAGAAAAGGAAGAGGAAGACAAGGAACAGGGAACAAAAGACAAAGCACAAAAGGGACCATGCAAACCCAAAGCTGAGATCACACATAGAGTGGATTTAAAAAATCATGCTCTGCAAGCACACAGGGACCACATGCGGACATATGCAACCATTTGTAAATTCATGGGATTATGGCCCAGTGAAAAAGCTTTACAGACATGGATTAAATACCACTAAAAACCAAAAGGAAGCATAGACCTACATCTTGGGTCAAAGGGATTCTTCACTGTGGTCCTCACAAATATTGAAGATAAAGATAGAGTGTTTGAAGGAGGGCCCTACTTCTATGTAGTAGGAGGCCTCTATATACAGCCATGGATTATGAGTTTTGTCCTGGAGCGTGAGACGTTTACTTCAGTCCCGGTTTGGGTAAGACTCTACTCTCTACCTCTTGATTACTGGCAAACAAAATCATTATCTGCCATAGGAAATAAATAAGGGAATTTTGCTAAACCTTCTTAGGCCACCAGAAGGGGAAAATACACTTCCTTTGCAAGAATATGTGTGGAGATCGATCCCTCTAGAGCTATACCAGATGAGGTAATCTTGGAATTTTTTGATGAAGAATGGGTGTAAATAGTAGATTATGAACATATTCCTTTCAGATGCCTCAGATGCCATGAGCATGGCCACCTATTCAGATATTTCCCTCTCAGTAAATAGAGAAGAAGAGTAAATATAACACTATGAAATATATTGAAAGCTTTCACAAAGTGGTACATAGAGGAAAAGGGGGAAAACGGGGGCCAGACCAACATCAAACAGAAGGGCAACAAGTCAATCAGAACAGGTTCCAAGTACTCAAAGAAGAATAAGAGATAACAAAAGTAGATCAGGCAATGGGAGGAAGTCGAGTGGAGAAGGAGAAAGAAGAAGAATGTGAAAACACAAAGGATATTAATAAATAGAAAGAGACCATGATGAGTGAGGTAGAATTTGAAATGGAGTAGGAAATGACCTAGAGTGAGATGGAAATGGAGGACCATGAACTACAGGAAATTCTTGATAGAGAACACCTAGATCTGGAAGGGTTCTTGAAACAGAGAACCATGAGAGGGGTAGACTTGTTACCTTAAGAATAGTTCAATAGAGTTTAGCAGTTGTTCATATGGAAAGCTCAGGCTTAAGGGCTGGAGAGGCAAAGAAGCAATGAAAGGCAGGGTGACGAAGGTGTGAAAACTATGAAAACCACACCAGGATTAGCACCTAGAAACCCAGGAAAGAAGAGAGGTAGGAAAAAGTAGAATGAGCTATTGATGGAATGTGGAAAGCTAATGATTGATTCAGGTAAGATGAAAGACCTAACCAACTACTCCTTTACAAATCTTTAATGATGAAGTTCACATCTTGGAATATCAGGGGTCTAGGTAGTAAAAGAAAACAAAGATTACTTAGTAATAGAATGAAACAAGAAGCTCCAGATATTATCTTTATCCAGGAAACTAAATGTTCCATTCAAAAAATAAAATAAATACATAGAAAATGGCTCAATCAATTTGAGTTTCTAGAAGTCAAAGCAGAGAATACAGCAGGAGGCATACTCACTCATTGGAACCCCCAAAATATTGACATAATAGATGCTAAGGCATCAAGGAATTATTTATCAGTGGTTATTCAGCCTGTGGGAGATGGGGAGACCTATCTGGTCATGAATGTTTATGGCCCTCAAAGAATGAATGATAAACTCAGGTTTCTAGATTCTCCTGTGGATATCAGAGACAAACATGCAGGAATACCATGGATCATGGGGGGAGACTTCAACATGATTAAATCACTTTCGGAGAAAAAAGGAGGAACCAGAACTCTAATCAAAGACTCTTTAGTATTTCAAACTTTTATAGATATTATGAAGCTAGTTGACACTTACACGAGTAATGGTCTCCTTACTTGGAACAACAAATGAAGAGGAGAGTCTCAAGTAGCCTCAAAGTTAGACAAATTCATAATCTCAAAGGACCTTATGCTCATTGACAAGGAAATGATAGCGAGAATTCTCCCCTTTGGAGGATCAGATCACTAGCCAGTTCAACTAGAGGTTCAGGGTATTGGTACCCTGAGGAATAGACCTTTTAGATTTGAGAATATTTGTCTTACCCACCCAGATTTCGTCAGAAACATTGGAAATTGGTGGTCAAAAGATTTGCATATTCAGGGTACAAAAATGTTCCTTCTACACAAAAGACTAAAGCACATCAAACTCAGGCTCAAAGAATGGAACAAGAATGAATTTGGCAATATTTTTGAAGCAAAAGAATCTGTTGAAGATAAAATGCAGGAAATCAACCAAGCCCTTACCATGGATGGCTTTAATAAATTCAAAAGTGATCAAGTCACCAAATATCATCAAGACTAGGAGAATTTACATAAACAAGAGGAAATATTTTGGAGACAAAAATCTAGATTTCAATGGCTAAAAGAAGGAAAGCAAAATACTAGATTTTTCCATAAATTCACCATGGCAATAGAGCTTACAATATGATCTCTTTGATCAAGGACAAGGGAGGGAATCTTCTTAATACCCATGAAGATATAGAGGCTGTGTTAGTTCAACACTTTCGAGGTATAGCAAAGGAAACCATTTCAAATAGAGAGCACTTCATCGGGGACTTCACAAGACATATACCTAGGTTGGTGTCTAGAGAGGATAATTTCCACCTTTATAGGCCAGTGACTAAAGAAGAGGTTAGTGAGGTCCTCAAAGAAATGAAAAATGGAAAAGTGCATAGCCCTAATGGTTTCAATGTGGATTTCTTTAAGTCTTGTTGGAATATTGTTAAACATGATATTCTGAATGTAGTGGAATATTCCAGAATGAACAGAATGGTTCTGAACGTGCTCAATACCTCCTTCATCTCCATGATCCCTAAACATGACAATGCTCAAACTCCAAACAGGTATAGACCCATAGCTTTGTGCAATGTGGTATACAAGATAATATCCAAGGTTGTGGCCAATAGACTCAAACCTCTTCATCCTACACTAGTTTCTGTAGAACAATCTGGTTATGTGGAAGGCAGACAAAATCTCAATAGCATCATTCAAGTCCATGAGGTGGTTCAATCATTGACTAGCAATAGGCAGGCTAGAATGATCATGCAATTAGACCTTGCCAAAGCTTATGATAAGTTGAATTGGACCTATATCAGGAAAGTTCTTATTGCTTTTGGGTTTGATCATAATTGGGTTAGATGGGTCATGGCCTTGGTAACCTCTTCTAGCTTTTCAATATTGATTAATGGTTATCTCTCCATGACTTTTGTTCCTTCAAGAGGCCTCGGGTAGGGAGACCCCCTCTCTCCCTTTCTTTTCATCCTCATGATGGAAGGACTTGGTTGGTCTATCAAGCATGCAAAAGAAGTTAGTAACATTAAGGGTCTCCAAATTTCTGAGAATGGGCAGGCCTTAACTCATCAACAATTTGTTGGTGATACCATGCTATAGGGAATCCCCACAGTCAAAGAAGCTCTTTTGTTTAAACAAATCTTGAATGACTTTGCCATGGCTACATGGAATTTAATCTCTCCAAATATAAGGTTTTTTTCTTTAATACCAATATTGCCATTCAGAGGAATATCTCCAAAAATTCTGGGCTTTCAAAGGGATGTCCTCGCTTCAAAATATTTGGGAGTTCCTCTAACTGCTAAACCTTTGCACAAGAGCATTTCGGAGCCTATGATTAATAAGATGCAAGATAAAATCAGGAAATGGACTATTAGATCTTTAAACTTGGTTGGTAGGTTGGTGCTTACAAAGGTTGTTCTTCAATCAATCCCAGTTTTCATGTTATCAGCTCTCCCAGCACCAAAAGGAGTCTTGCAACAATTCAGAACCATCCAAAGAGACTTTCTTTGGGGTAAGGGGGAAGAAAGAAAGAAATGGGCCTTGGTAGCCTGGGAAAAAATCTGCAAACCTAAAAACCATGGGGGTCTTGGATTGGATGATCCGGAGATTCTAAGCAAGGTTTTAGGGGCAAAATTATGGTGGCGTTGGGTAAAAGACCCAAAGGCTCAGTGGGCTAGTATTTGGAAAGAAAAATATGCCAGCACTTAGCAAATTAATGATCACATCAAGATGTATGGAAATATAAAGGGCTCTCACATCTGGAATAAGGCCTGGGAGAACAGGGGCTTAGTTCAGAAAAACAGCTTTTGGGAAATCAGAGAGGGAGATTTAGCTTTATTTTGGGGGGATAAATGGCAACAAGAACCTATATTGTTAAAAGAGGACTTTTGGACCTCAAGAAAGAGACACACACCAAAGGGTTATCTAAGGTAAAATATTTTTGGGATCAAACCAACAGTATAAAAAAATGGAGAACCTGGAGGAACATTGATTATAGGGATGATAGCCCCTTGAAAGCTAAAGCAGAGGAACTTATGAAAATGTTAGAATAAAGGAAGATTTAAGTGTCAAGGGGGCATGACTAACTGAGATGGGGCAACAATAATGAGGGTACCTTTAATCTTAAGGAGGCAAAACACATACTCCTTGAACTGGATTCCCATGTTCTGGATAGGATTTGGAAGAACCTATGGAGGCATCAAGGTTGGATGAAGATTAAACTCTTCATGTGGCTACTTCAGCATAAGAAAATTTTGACTTGGGATAACATTCGGAAGAGGGGTGTTCTGGGGCCTTCCAGATGCCAACTCTGTGAAGCCCAAGAGGAAACAATGGAGCACCTTCTCAACAATTGCATTTTTACCTCCAAGTTGTGGGATACTTTTGCCACCATCTTGCAACAGATCAATAGGGACAAAGGGAGTATTATCAATACACAAAACAACTGGAGAAGAAACTTTTCTGATTATGAATTTCTTGGCTCAACTTGGGCTCTTACGCCAAGCTTCATTATATGGAATGTCTAGAAAGAAAGGAATAATAGAATCTTCAAAAATGAAAAGAAGCCCTCCAAACACCTTTCTGAGCAAATATTAAAACAACTTAAGGAGACGGTTGGCATTATAGTGTGAAATCCCAGTAAAACCCACCTTCAGAAGCTGAATTGAGGATTCTCCGTTAGCTAGGTTTGCAAGGACTTATTCCTCAGGGCCTGGATAGGAAGGTAATGACAATGGATTATGAGCAGGATTTCTGGCATCCTCCCCCTAATGGTTTTTTGAAATACAACATTGATGGGGCTTCAAAAGGAAATCCGGGTATTACTAGCTATGGAGGGGCATTAAGAGATGAAAACAAAAGTATTCTTTTCATCTTCCATTGCCATTTAGGAAGAGCCACTAACAATATGGTAGAACTAATGGCTCTGGAGCAGTGTTTAGATTTCTCGGAGCAGGATAAATGCCAACATGTGATTGTCGAAGCTGATTCTGAGTTAATCATTAACTTGATCAAGAGAATGAGCTGGGTTACGATGCCAGAAAAATTCTCAAAATACTTGAGGTTGATCTAGGTCTTTCAACGGATTCAACTTCACCTCCAATGCCTTCAAACAATAAGTTTTAACCATGTACGAAGAATAGCCAATAAATTGGCGGATATTCTGGCCAATCAATGAGTAATCTGTATAGAAAGTAGGGTCACGATGGGTTGGCAAGAGTTGCCTTAGAAGAGATTAAAGGTGAATTATCACGACCAGGAAAATGAAGACAAGATGGTGTTTTGGAATAGATCCATGGAGGAGGGGTCTCAATGACTTGGATTCTTTATGAATTGTTGTTTTTTTCACAGTCTAGTCTTTTGTGGGATAGGCCACTATTGGCCTTCGCAACCCTGGTATGTAAAATCATAGAGGCTCTAGATGGAAGCTTCTCGATAGACTCTATTCCTCGGATGGTTGGTCGAATGGTTGGAGTAACATATTACATTGGTTCAAGTATAGGCATAGAGGAGATGCTGCGAGGGGCCAGAATCTGAGATTTGTCGACGGCCTCAATACCCCTGTTTTTCCTTCTATGGACGCAATACTGCTCTTGGGGTGGTATATCGTTTATTGCAGGCCTTTCAATCAGGAAGCTATTTTTCCGAAATGGGAACAATTCCACTCACCGTGCTACACGTGGCCAAGGGGAGGGATTGAATATTTACCTCATCGCGCACTAATGTTCCTTGCTTTAGACCCATGCGATTTCATCCTCAGTCATTGAATTAAGTAACGTGAATCTGCGGTTAGGAACAAATGAGCATGTAGGTGGGTCTAGGTGGGTAAGCGCCATGCTCCTAAGTACTATGAAATCTTCCACTACCATTGGATCGAACAAGGAGATTTCACAGTGGAGATTAAGGATGTAAGTCCGAATGAGGGCGAGAACTGTTGATGCATTAAATTCATGGTGGGATGCAAAATGTTCTTGGTAGGAATTGTTGATTATCGCACATTCTATAGGTTTGTGGGTTCGTGGGTTATTCGGACCTGAAATCCTTTTAGATTGGTACCTTTTTTCCTCTTCAGGTGTGATTCTTTATTTAAAGTGCGTGCTTGTTGATGGCCTGATTTGATTCTCGTTAGCCAGATTTATGTGGGCAAATCGTACGGCCTCAACATTGTCTATCTTTCAAGGGTTTTGAGATTTTTTTGTAGGGGTCGGGGTTTTTGCCTTCATTTCGATGCCCTTGGTAGTAAGAGAATGGTTTTTCCTTGGTCTACAGTTCCTCATGGACTGTTGTATTTTATGTAATTTATTTTCTGATTTAATGAAATAGAAGGTATGACTCTTACTTCATTAAAAAAAAAGAAACTAGTTGAAGAAGGCAACTTACTTGGGACTTGAAAACTGGTAATATTGTTGATTTCAAAGTAAATGATGAAGGCAACTTACTTGGGACTTGAAAACTAGTAAATCTTGTTGATTTTGAAGTAAATGATGAGGGAAAGTTTAGTAGAAAACTCCAATATTTATTTTTAGCGACTTATTTTTTGTTGTGGTGTTGTCTTCTGGAGTTATCACATACAAATTTTTGAAATAAACCTTTCAAACCATCTTTCATGGTTCATGAACCACAGAGAATAATTCGAAACATAGATTCCAAAAATTTTATGCAATGACTCGGGAAGACAACACCTCAAATCAATAAGTATCCTTTCTTTTCAAGAAAAGCAAGAAAATAGGACTACTGTTTTGAATGAGTTTAAGGTCCACCTTTTGCTTACCCCTTTTCACTATTATTTTTTTGTGTGTTTTCTTGGGAAAGTGAGTAGCAATGGCAGACCACCTATTTCCCAGTAGAGCATGAAGTTGAATAATAGTCTTCTCTTCCTACACACTGAATTTTTCCCCTTGATATTTGGTCTTAGATAGTTAGCCCAATGTAATCTCCAACTCTTTCTTATTTCATCGCCCAACTTTCTACCGGAGAGCCCTCCAGCTTCCATGGCTATGCTACAGTATGTAAGTAACGAGCTTCTGATTTTCTTTGGTCATCCAGGGCCCCTCTTGAGCCCAACTTTTTCGCAACGGGATGCCCTACCATTATTTCTAATTTGGTGTGACTTCTAATAAGCCTCGGCAAAGATGTTTTCGAATTAAACACTGCAACTGCCCTTCACATCACTAGTTGTTCCTCGACTGCTTTTATTTCTCGATTTCACTTCTTCATCGATGTTGGAAGATGGCAGAATCAAACAAGAGGAAGAGTGTGGAATGATTGAGGGAAGCCTAAGGAACAAAAACAAGCCCACCACCCCTTTTCAGTGTTATACACACCAAAACATACATGTGTATTTTTAGTTATTTTCAATCACGTACTAGCTTACAGTTTGATGACTGAATTCACATTCTTCACATAGACTGGTTGGTCGGTTTCTTGAATGTAACACCTAGATTACAATGCAGTTGTTCTTAGTTGCCTAGGGTGAGATCTCCCTTCATAAAGATCAAATCTACAAAAGTTCTATAGTCAGATTATTTTTTATACGATTCAAATCTATGAAAGTGTGCCAAGCTTCATTGCCATGTGAGCCAAAGGTATTGTATGCATTTGCATTATGACCCTGGGCTTAGTGTGACTTTGGTGTTTTTAACTTAAAGACGGGTACTATAATTTTTTACGGGACAAATCATAAATTAAACGTCAAAATGACGGTTTTGATTTATGAATAACATCATATTTAACTAGTAAAAATTTACAACAACTATCAAATACCTCTTAAAATATGAAATACGACATGTGGAATGTCAAATTCCAGGCTTACTTTCACTCATGTCCTACCTTAAAATCATCACTTCATTTATTTTCGTGATACGCCAAAATTATGGGTAAAGTCTTTAACATCCTGCGCCTATCACGCACGACGTAAGCAAAGCTCAAAAAACTTCAATGATTGAGTCTGTGTGGCAACTTCCACTGACGAACCCTCTCCAAAGCTGCCAACTATGATTGTGCTAAAAAGTTATCTGGAAATTAGACAACCGTACTAGCAAGTTTTTTTTGGACTCGTGTAAGGAGGCGAAGGAATTTCCCAGATGGTCGAAAGTGGCTAGAATTCAGGCAAAAGAATTTCAAAAAATCTTGTAGAGACAATGTTTGAATCATATTTTTTTATGGTGAAAATGATTCAATGCCATCAAAAACTTCCAAAACACCTAAAATTTTTAAGTTTAATAACTATAATTTGGATTTATAAAAATCTTTGCCGAATTTTCTCTAAATATGACTAAAATATCCATAACTTTCCGAGCAACTCCTCCACCTTATTAGACTGCGCGGTTTTTTTTGTTTAAGACGTAGTTATCTGGAATGAGGATGGCGTGGCATATTTATCTAGGCATGAGTAAATAGACAACGTGGCATTGGCATTACAGATCAGATTTTGTTGGCTTCCAACTGAGGATGGTAGGCCTCAAATCTGATATGGACAATACAATCTCTATACACCCTTTAATATTTGTGATGGATGTTGTGTAACGAGGGACAATTATTTTTTGCTCGGAAGTATGTAATGTCATTTTATTTGGTTGGTTTCGAAGTTCTAATTTATAGAAATAAAGGGTGGGTAAAAGTTAAAAATATAATAAAAATATTATTTTGATATTTAGAAGTGTTATAAGTAGGTAGTATTTGTCTTTTAGTTTAAATATAAGTAAATCAAAGTAAAAATTTTAAATATTATTTTGATATTGACAAGTTTTTACATATTATTTAGTATTTTTCATTCAGTTTAAATATAAGTAAATTAAAGGTAAAAATTATAAAATAATATTTTGATATTCACAAGTGCTACATAGTAACTAATACTTACAACTTATTTTAAATATAATTGAATTCAAGTAAAAATTTTAAAATATTATTTTGATGTTAACCAGTTCTAGTATTAGTGGTTTAGTTTAAATTTAAGTAAATTAAAGTAAATTTTGAATCTCCATGATGGCAATCAATTAATAATAACTTGAACTAAAGCTAATTCTAAATCTTAAAAAGAACACAAAATGTGAAATGTTAACTCAATAATTCAAGCATATTGCAAAAATTACAAGTTATATGTGCACTTTACTTTGGATTTAGCTACCGCGGGTTGAGAACAAAGAGGTGAAACAAGCTACTATTCGAAATCAAATGGAGGTTTAGTAGGACTAGAGTACAACTAGTTTTAACTTGGACTTTCACTTATGTTCCATTTTAATCACTTTTTGCCATTACATTACTATATCAATGCATTATACACCGAATATTAAATTACATGTTAATTAGTACCTCGTCAAGCAACCAATTCCTAGATGGCACAACATACAAATGATAATTACTAAATCTATTTATTAGTTAGTGTGTGCTTGTGCTTCACACATCCCATCACCTATTCATTGTAAGATACAAGACTTTCTTTGTAAGTTTGGAATGAAATGATATTACAAATTATTTTATTACAATATCATTTCCCTAAAATAATTCCCTAATACGCCATAAAAATTCTTCTTTATATTTTTCGTTCAATCGTACATATTAATGTGATGAATACTTTCTATTTTTAACAAGATGAGTTGCATGGCAGCAAGTCCCTGCCATGAGATCTCAGAGCAGTCCGGCAAACCTGACGTTACAAAGTTTCGTGTACTAGTTGACATTCGCTATTGGAACACCAGGTGAAAAGTGCCTCAGTTCATTGCTCACTTTGGTTGTTTGAGAGCAGACGGGGAAGCAAATGCACTGGCCATGAGATCTGACAGTAGCATTGACAATATCTCAGAGAAGTCTAGCAAACCTGAAGTTACAAAGTTTCGTGTACTGGTTGACATTTGCTATTGGAACACCGGGTGCAAAGTGCCTCAGTTCATTGCTCACTTTGGCTGTTTGAGAGCAGACGAGGAAGCAAATGCACTGGCCATGAGATCTGACAGTACCATTAACAATATCTCATAGCAGTCCAGCAAACCTGAAGTTACAAAGTTTTGTGTACTGGTTGATATTCGCTATTGGAACACCGGGTGCAAAGTGCCTCAGTTCATTGCTCACTTTGGCTGTTTGAGAGCAGACGGGGAAGCAAATGCACTGGACATGAGATCTGACAATAGCATTGACAATGGTAATTTGCAGCACATTTCTGTGCACATTGCTACCTGTAAAACTCCATGTAAAGTCAGATATTGACTTTGAAATTTTGTATCTAACTTTCGTCGTATTAAAACCACTCAATTTTGTGGCTCGACTTTATAGACTCTTCCGTCCCGTGAACAATTCCCAGCGTCGAATGACATTAAAAAAAGGGTTTCTATTCTTCATTGCCTTTATAAGAATAGAAACGCTGGTTGCGAAACTAAATTGACTTACGAAGAGTTGTAGCCTTTCTTCTTCCGTGTTCCCTGTCGACGAAAAATGTGTATCTGATAAAGATAAGCTAAAACAACATTTGAACGATTTGTCGACGCTGATGTAAAACCTTTGACGCTTTCAAACCTTGTCAACCTTCCTGCACTCCTACGGCAAATAATATATGTGGAGGTTTTAGTTCATTAATAGGTGGGGCCGTATAAGCCACACATACTATAATATACTTAGTTAAATTGGAAAGATAACATATGCTGCCCCGCCCCGTGAACGGACAACATAGCCTTTTGCATGGATTTCACGTGTCAGTGCATGCGTTTCCCTTCAGTCTTTTAAGAACTTTACTAGTGTGAACTCGTCAGAACCCTTTATTTCGCTTTCTCTGTGTTTCGAGAAGTTTCAGAATCTTTTTTTTTTCGCTTCTCTATGTTTCAAGAAGTTCACCACTGTAAATGAGTCAAATCCGTTATTTCGCTTCTCTGTGTTTCAAGAAGTTTACCACTGTAAACTCGGCAGGTTGATTAAGGTGGCTCTCCTGCCATGTCTTAGCAGGGACTGTGAAAGATAGAGCAGACGAGGCCGTTAAGGATCAAGAATATCATACCTATGATAAAACTGGAGAAGTGTACGAGTCTGTGAAGGACAAGGTATCACAAACTCTGGGCTCTGTCAAAGGTAGAGCGGGAGAGGCCGTGAAAAATGAAGCGCATGATACATACGATAAAACTGGACAATTATACGAGTCGGCCAAGGACAAGGTATCTCAAACCCTAGGCTCTGTCAAAGATGCAGGCACCGGCGTGAAAGAGGTTGTGCCT
>APFE030867328.1:0-14748 GCA_000404065.3 Pinus taeda
TATTAGAGGAATAAAATAGAGACTGTGAGAAGTCCATGACTAATGTATGCCTTGCCCATTCCGAATAAAAAGTGAGAATCCATTAACATTGTCTTTAGAAGTAGTGAGAATCCATTAACATTGTCTTTAGAAGTTTTCCTCAGACCGGAGGGAAAATCTCCATCTTTGTTATGGCCCACTGATTGACTAAACATGTCTATTTTATTTCCAGGGTGCTACTGACAAAGCCTCACATGCCACATGACTATAGGCTGCATGGATTTAAGAAAAAACAGTTTGGAGTTAGAAGAGCAAACTAGGTTTTAAGAGAAATTGTTGAATGGCAGCTTTAGGGTAACAAAAATTAGTAGTATTAATTTGAAATTTTAACAAAATAAAGTTTATTGTGTAAAGTTGGTTATCCCACATGCAAAATATAAGTGAGCAAAGATATGCCTGAAATCTTTAGATGAGCTATTAAGCCTGATAGGAAAGTATGCTTGGGAATGTTTTCATGTGGGTAATCTGTGAGAAACATATTCCTAGATCAAGTGTAGTGTACATATTCCTCTTGGACAGGCATGGATTCACATCCAAACCTATCTAGAAAAGCATTTTGGGGAAATGCTTCAAAATTGTGCCTTGAGTGGCTGCACCATGGAGCAAACTTTCATTGGCGTAAGTGTGAACTCTGAGGGGACTTTCATTGGCATAAGGTGTGAACTCCAAGGGGTATTTATTCTCCCAAAATTGCTCAGGACATGCACCCAATCTCATTCATTTAGATCAAAGTGAGAATGGAACACCTCAACAGTGAGCCAATTAATCATGAGAATGGAACACCTCACAGTGAGCCAATCACCCATTGGCAGGAAAAGCCATTTTATCCTATATATATTGTTGAAGCATTTTTCTTTTCATATTAATAAAGGCTCTATTTTGAGGGTTGCATTTTTCTTTTCATATTAATAAAGGCTCTATTTTGAGGGTTTTCCATAAATATTTGAATGTTCTTCTTTATTGTCAAATAGTCAACATTTTATTCCAAAATTCAGAATTATGTTTCAGATTCAGGTATTTCAGAAACAATTATATGTTTTTGTTCTTGTTTATATTTTTGTTTGGAATAATTTATAAAGATATAACAGTCAGGTGGTTTCATATTTTAGTTGTTTCATCAAGTAGATTTCAGTATAATAGCGTATTCCAGTTGTATTTATCAGACTGTATTTGTTCAGGAATGTTACATGTCATATTTGGCCATGATATAATCATATAACTGTTTACTATTTTAGTATTGCAGTGACTTAATCAATGGACATAGGATGCTTGTAAGAGATTAACTGCATACTTGAGATACATTTTGGGCTTGTTTGGGTACACCAAACTTTGTTTATAAGATCTTCAATACCTGTTCAGGTACACCAAACTTTGTTTATAAGGTCTCCAATAAAGAGAGTTACTTTACTTCATTGTTACTCCAGAATGAAGTATTTTCTCTTAGCCTGTCATTAACCCTCTCAGTATTAACTGTTTAACATGTTCTCTAATTTGTTTAAACCATCAGCAGATTTTTGTTATAGTTGATGCATTTTTAGTGGGAAGATACCATGTTGTTTGAACACTTTATTTAGTTTATTTTTTGTACAAATGTTCTCATGAACAATGTTTCTATGGATGTCACGATTTGTTAAAAGTGATGACTCATAAATAGTGAGCACCTTATTCACATCCACCTACTCATTGTTTAAATTTTATATTGAATCACAATGTAGGCAATTCCAGGGATGCTCCTCGCTTTAGTGCTCTGTTTTAATTATCAAAAGAACATGGATCTTGGCAATGATACAAAATTTCCTGTTATGAGGGGCTGCAAGTATGTTTGGCATGCACTTTTAGGATATATGACTGGTCTGATTGATGCTCTTGTTGCAGGAATCTTGACACGATTACCACAGCCTGCACTTCTGTATTTGGTATTGATTAGCATCATGCACTTTAAACTGGATAACTTGCAAGTTAAAAATATATTTATTTGGCATCTTCATTGTGCTATGGTATTCCTCAATTTACAAACTAGAGAGTTTTCATGTCATTGTCTACTTTGAGAATACAAATGAAATTGCATAGATTCCCTTTGAGAATACCTTATTGGAAACCTGTTTTAATTTTTTTGCCAGTTCACTCACTTATTTCTTCCATTTTCTTTTTAGTATCCTTAGATGAAATGGCATTTTTTAATTTTTGGAATGGGTTATAGTTGTTAGGAAGTATTGAATAGTTCAGAGAATTCCTTCTTTCATGTATGAATGGATTTGTTTACCTTTGGACACCTATTAATATAAAGTGTATTCTGTCTTAGATGAAATGGCATTTTTTAATTTTTGGAATGGGTTATAGTTGTTAGGAAGTATTGAATAGTTCAGAGAATTCCTTCTTTCATGTATGAATGCATTTGTTTACCTTTGGACACCTATTAATATAAAGTGTATTCTGTCTCCAATGAAGCGATATTTGGAATTGCCTTGCACTATCAATATAATCAGAATGTTGACCTTTAATCAAAATGAACGAGTCCGTCTTCCATAATTTTCCAGGGTTCTAACATTAGAAAATACTCTGATTGCATTTGATTTCGTGTATAAAACGTATTTTCCCATTGGCTGTTACATTGTATTTTTGATGCCCACCTCTAGTATTGTTGTCGGCTGGAGTCAATGAGTTTACACTAGATTCTTTTTTTAGAGACTTGAGGTGTTTGATGTTTCTCATATTGTGTAACTGCAATGATGAATGGACCAATAAGTTTAACCCAATTAATGGTACGGAACTTTTGTTTAAGGTCCATTTTTGTCGATTTAACTTCATCCTATTGCCATTGAAAAATTAGAGCCTTCAAGGTCATGCACATAACTGCCACTAGAATGTCAATTTCCAACAGCATGGAGCTCAAGTAAACTTCTTGTGCTGCAATAAGTCAATACATGTTCCATTGCGTACCTAAACAATTATCTTTCAAGATTTAAACATGCTTCTTGCCTACATCCAACTCAGTTGATTGTCAAGTCACAAAGCATTAGGGCTAAGTTCAAAAAAACGTGGAAATGTGGACAAGTTTCCAAAACAAGAACACTAGGAAATGTGATCCCCCCATATAAAAATTGCAAAAACTATAGATATATAGTTTTTTTATTATAAATAACACATTATCTTGCAAGAAAACAACAAATGATACACTTAAATGAAATTTTAGAAGGAAACCCTTCTCTATATTATCTCTCATAGATGATTACATGATGTAAAATCCCATAGCTTGGTGGTCTTGACTAATGCCAATTCCATACCCTCATACATGATAAAATCCAATGGAAACAGTACAATTTTATGAACCTTGAAATCTTGAGAATTGTTAAGTCTGTTGATTTCTAAATGGGATATGAAATTCTACTTTCTCTATATGAAGTTTAATGAGGTTGGAGCTACTCTACTGCCATCGAAAATTTAGAGCCTTCAAGGTCATGCACATAGCTACCACTAGAATGTCAATTTCCAACGACATGGAGCTCAAGTGGTCTTCTTGTGCTAAAATAAGTTGAGACGTGTTCCATTGCGTACCTAACCAATTAATCTTTCAAGATTTAGATCACAATGATTGTCAGGTCACAAAGCATTAGGGCTAAGTTCCACAAAACGTGAAAATGTGTACAAGTTTCCAAAACAAGAACACTAGAAGATGTGACCCCCTGCCCCCCAAAATGGCTACCTAGGGGAAATGTGGTATATAAAAATTTCAAAAACTATAGACATAGTTTTTGTTTTGATAAATAACACATTATTTTGCAAGAAAACAACAATGATACACTTAAATGACTTTTTGAAGGAAACCTGTCTCTATATTATCTCTTATAGATGATTACATGATACAAAATCCCATAGCTTGGTGGTCTTGTCTAATGCCAATTCCATACCCTCATACATGATAAAATCCAGTGGAACACCACAATCTTGCTGACCTTAAAATCCTGGAAATTGTTAAGTACGATGATTTATGAATGGAATATGAAAATATATTTTCTCTATATGAAGTCCTATGAGATTGGAACCACTCTAAAGATCTTGAAACAATTAATGGTTGTTGAGAAATCAATGCAAGTAGATTAGGGTTTGATTCATCTTTCTTGATAATTACTTGTGAGTTATGTCGGCTTATTTTACTTCTTTATTATCTTAGCTTTCATCAAGAAATTACCATATTATGTTTGTATGAAGATAACAAAAAAAAAAGACACAAGATGTAGGCACTATGCCAAGGAAAAACCCCCCTCGAGGGGAAAACCTAGTCAAAAATTCTCTTCCTTCAATAGTTTTCTTTGAGACTCTTCAACCTACACATAGACCAAACCTTCCCTCCACACCTAGTCAGTTCTTCCAGATCTTTGACCCCTTTGCAGCAACACTTCCACCCCAGCAACTTCGATTATAAAAACAACTTACGGCATCAGGAAGCAACTGGCAGCATCAATACTTGGAAGAATTTGATCTGCTGAACTAGGGCATGAAAGAGAGAGAGAGTATCACCAAAACTTCAATTTCTTCCTTCTCTTTGATCTTGACCCTATTTGCACTCCTTTTGGCTTCCTTGATACACTTCGCACTTTTTTTGGCTTCTAGAGAGATATCGAACTAGCTTGAGATGTGATACTCCAAATGAATTCGATCTCCTTCCTTTTATAGGCTCCAGGTGAGGTCGAATAGGTATCCTTTAGGCCGACTTGATCTCCATTAGTACATAAATCATATTTTACTCAATAATAAACTTTTTTACATGATTCCGAAGCACAAAAGGGTTATCTTTAATTGTACAATGACTATATTGACTCAATATTAATCCTAGGAGTCCACAATGCGGACTTTGACTAATATAATGATGACCCAAGCATGAAATTCATGCTTTAATGAGTTAAGTAACAATAATAAAAATTCTTTTGAAAAATACATTTTATGAAGACCGAATCTACATTCCTCAACACTCCCTCTTAACTAGGGAGGTATTCATAATATACAAATATAATGGAAGATCTCAAACTATATGAACAATGAAGACTTTAGGCACCGCAATGCCATGAACTAAATTCTTGACCAAGGAAATCTATTCATTGGTCTCTCAACAGTTTAGGCATTGCAATTCCACAGACTAGATTCTTGACTAAGGCAATCCGTCCAAGTGGGACTGAGGTGGACTGAAGCTTTCAGCTTCTCTACGTACCATCAGGCTTACTTGCTAACCACCAACCCAGGGATCTAGGTGTGTATACGTGGTCAAAGCTCTATGACCAACACCACCCTCCCTACTTTGGGACCTAGACATCAACACAAGGTGTTGGCCAGATGTCCTCCCAAGCAATGCATTACTCACAAAGGCTCAATGAATCTCTCTCGATCAAACTGATTGGTAACCAGCATGCTATCAAAACTTTGAGAGATTTACTTATACAAACACAACCCCAATCAACAATACACTTTCAAATGTACATAATCAAATAAAAACCTCTAGGGTCTTCCAGACAACTTGATGTTACTTTTCAACTTTCCATAGTAGGGCTTAGAGCTTTCCCAATGAATCTTGATAGAAGATTCCTCAACCATGCAACTTCCTTTTCTACTTCTCATGCAACAACATATTTCATAAATCGATCCAACTTTTCTTATCTTAGCAATATTTCAAAATACATTATCTAATTTTCTTCTCTCACTCATGTCCTTTACTAAAACTTACAGTTGTTAGTCCTAGTCTAGTGCATGACACATGAAGTAGATAACCATATTTGTCACTCCCTCTTAATCAAAGAGGATCTAATCATTCATGTACAAGGAATATTCTCAACCATCCTCTTATCCTAAGGAGATTTCTTTCATTTGTGCTCCTTCTCAATCTAGGGAGATTTATTTCATTCAAGTTCCCTCTTAAGTATCACCAACTTCATATCTGACCACCACCATATCTGACCAAATGGGCAACTTCATATATGACCACCACCATATTCATTATTTGAGTATAAAGTTGAGGGCGTGGATCTTTTACCATGCATATTTTATACAATACCCATAGGGGCATTTTAAAAATTGCGAAATATGACACTTGACATGATAGGACTTTAGATTTTGCATTGAATTTTCCAAACTAACATTGCCAACAAAATTTAAAATATAGGCAAATAGATTTAGACTCCTCAAAGGATTAGATCATACTCAACTCCTTTTTTTCCTTGTAGTGTGGCTCTTCCACTGGCTTTTCTGCAATCCTCTAGATGGTGTCTACCATGTTCCTGCCTTCCCCTACTCTTCATACCACTAGACCAAATACCCCGCCACCCTCCCCCCCCTCTCTCCTTGTTGTCCATTCTCCCTTGAAATAAAAATCCAACACATGCACCTAACTAACGGAGGCCCACTCCATTTGTTCCCACATCCCTCGCCGATCGCCAAGAAGGCTTCATCCTTGCATATTTTTTTCCATCCCTGCATCGCTTTCCCATCAAGAAAATGGTCTCTCTAGCCTGTGGGAGTATGCTAACTACCCCCTGCCTCCCAAATTTTATTATTATATATTTTTTTGATGTATCCAAGAAACCTGCATGCGCTCAGGTACAAGCTAGTTCTCTTCTATGTGACCCAATGTAGTTACAAAGAAGCATGTCCAACTAATCTATATATATATATGTGTGTGTGTGTGTGTGTGTGTGTGTGTGTGTGTGTGTGTGTGTGTGTGTGTGTGTGTGTGTGTGTGTGTGTGTGTGTGTGTGTGTGTGTGTGTGCGTGAAAGTGTTTTTCTTTCTTTCTTTCAACTTGTCCTTTGTGCACACTTGTACCAAACAAGTCAACATCCCAAGCAATTTTCCCCTTTCTTCGCTCTGGAACCTGTGTCCCCAAACTCGATCTGTTTTATTTAGTTGATTTTACAATGTTTATGATAAATAAGTAATGTGTCTGGGACTATAATAAATACAAGAGTTATACCTCTTGCAATTCGAGAGATCAGTTCAGTGAGAGGAAGTAACCTAGCGCTTTAGTGAATAAATAAGGAATGAAGGAAAATTTGAGGTAAGACAGTCTAAGGTCCAAAAAGAAAGGAGAGAGACATCTGAAGAATTCAAAAAAGGAACTCGTTAAGGAAAAGAAATATATATAATTGTGGAGTGCGAGGCATATTCCAGGAGGATTAATGAGGTCTGAGATAAGTAAACAAATATGAGTATAAGAGAGAAAGTGAAGTCAAGTTAAGGAACTTGGTCAAGGTAGTGTAGACAAAATTCAGAAGGGATTACCACAAAGGAATATATCTGAGCAGATTTCTGAAATATATATTTGAGCAAAGTTCTGAAGTGTATATTTGTTAGAGCAAAGGTCTGAAATAATCTGAGATTAGAAACATATTTTTCTTATATATTCTCTATGGAAAGAGGGAGTGGTTCTTAGTAATAGGGTCCTTGTTTTCTTGGGGAGAAAGGATGTGATCAAGCTTGTCAAGTCTGAGTTGACTATAATCCAATTGGAGTTGTTGTGAAGTAAAGATTGTCATCAAATCCAATTTGACCGTTTTTCTCAAACTAGTTTTTGAAGACTTTTTTTTTTTTAAATATATTATTTGGCGCACCTTTGAAGAAAACCTTTGAAGCATTCCTGAATAGACTTAAAGTTAGATCTGAAATAGAATTAAATTAATCCTTGCAAACCGAAGGACATTCTTTAAAGCCCACATGAAGATCCTAGGAGACACGTTCATCGAATGATAAAATGATAGCATACTTTGAGCATATTTTGAGTTGACAATAGAGTGCATTCATGATGACATTAATTGAGCATTCTTCAAGCCTTTGTTGAAACAACAGTCACTCTTGAAGCATGGTTGAAGACCAACACTTGAAGACTTGTTTTGTCGAAGCAATCATCCTTGGAATATAGTTGAAGACCAACACTTAAAGACTTCTTTTGTTGGAGCAGTCATACTTGGAGCATAGTTGAAGATCAACACTTGAAGACATGTTTTGTTGGTGCAACCGTAAAAGTTTTGTTGAAGCAAACTTCAAGTTTTTGTAGAGGTACATTTAAGAGCACTTTGTAGACCTATCTTGGTTAAAAAAAATTAGAAGTATTTGAAGTTTTTGATGGAGGCATGAAGTAGTATTGAAGTCACCTTACGAGATTGAAGCAAACTGAGAGGGTTGGATCCCTAGAGGATTGGAGTTGTCATACAATGTTGGAGCCTTGTGAGAAACTTGGTTGGACTGGATTAATATGTGAGGATTGAAGTCTTCATATAAGGTTGAACCCTTGTGAGAGACCAGGTTGGAGCTAGGATTTGTAGTTGAATATTAGATTCCTCATTCAAGGTTGGAACCTTGAAGGAGTTAAAGACTTTGTTGTACAAGTTGGAGCTTGGGTTTTTAGAGTCCTCATCATTTTCATTAATTAAATTACTTTCTCGTTGCACATCTTGTGTTTTCGTTTAACTGGTGATTTTAACTAGCATAATACAACAATTGTAAAGAAATATTGATTCAACCCCCCTCTCAATATTTCCAACACTAGCACACCTTACATTTTTCACCTTGCAATATTTTTATTGACATGCTAGAAGGAAATTTCACAATGCAATGTTATTGTTGGCAATATGGTTTTTCCTTCACCTTGTAATGTTCTTATTAGCAATGTGCGTGTGTTCGTGTTAAAAAGAAATATAGCATGCACTAGATTTCTTTTGGCATGCAATGTTGTTTTGGTAGTATGCTTGTATTTGTGCTATATGTAAAGCTAACATGCGTTAAATTTCTTTCACCTTGCAATGTTGTTTTGGAAATGTGCTTGTGTTTGGGCTAGAAACTATGCTAGATTTCTTTTGCTTTGCAATGTTGTTGTTGTCAATTTGCTTGTTTATGATAGAAGGAAATCTAGCACGTGTTAGATTTCCTTCACCTTGGAAATGTTATTGGAAATGTGCTTGTGTTTGGGATAGAAGTTGTGCTAGATTTCTTTTGCTATGCAATATTGTAGCTATCAATTTGGTTGTTTATTATAGAAGGAAATATAACACGTGTTAAATTTCCTTCACCTTGGCAATGTGCTTCTGTTTGTGTTAGAAGGAAATACAGAATGCACTAGATTTTTTTTGGCATGAAATGTTGTTGTTGGTAGTATGTTTGTAGTTATGCTACATGTAAATCTAACAGGCGTTAAATTTATTTTACTTTGCAATGTTCTTATTGGAAATGTGCTTGTGTTTGTGATAGAAGTTGTTCTAGATTTATTTTTCCATGCAAGGTTGTTGTTGTCAATATGTTTTTGTTTACGTTGGAAGCAAATCTAACACGTTAGATTTTTTTCACCCTACAATGTTGTTGTGTGCGTATGTTTGTGCTATGCGTAAATCTAGCATGTACTATATTTTCTTCACCTTGCAATGTTGTTATTTGCAACATGCTTCTATTTTGGCTCGAAAGAAATCTAGCATGCACTAGATTTCTTTTTCACTACAATGTGTTTGTTGGCAATATGCTTTTGTTTGTGCTAGAAGTAAATCTACCATGTGCTAGATTTATTTTATCTAGAAATGTCGTAATGTGTTTGTGTTTGTGCTAGATAAAATCTAAAATATATTAGATTTATTTCACCCTTCTATGAGTTCATTGACAATGTGGTTGTATATGCATTAGAAGGAAATCTAGTGTGCACTAGATTTATTTCGCATTTCAATGTTGTTGTTGGCAATTCAATTGTTTGTGCTAGAAGGAAATCTAGTATGCATTGTATTTCCTTCACCTTACAATTATGTTATTGGCAATGTGCTTGTGATTGTGCTAAACATAAATCTAGCATGTGTTAGATTTCTTTTGCCCTAGAATATTACTGGTAATATGTTTGTTTTCGTGCTATAACAAAATCTAGCATGCACTAGATTCTTTAACTCTACAATGTTATGTGTTTATGTTTGTGCTAGAAGGAAATCCACCACGCACTGGATTTCTTTTGTCTTGCAATGATGTTTTTGAAAATATGCTTGTTTGTGTTAGAAGTAAATCTAATATGCGGTATGTTTCTTTCACCCTACATTATTGTTATGTTCTTGTGTTTGCGAGAGAAGGAAATCTAGCATGTGTTAGATTTCATTCACCTTGCAATGTTGTTATTGGTGACATGTTTGTGTTTGAGATATAAGTACAAATAGAATGTTAGATCTAATTCATCTTGCAATATTGTTATTGGAAATATGCTTATGTTTGCGATAGAAGAAAATCTAGCATGAGATAGATTTATTTTACTATACAATATTGATGTTGGAAATATGTTTGTGTATGGTGGAAGGAATTCTAGCATGCACTAAATTTATTTTGCAATGAAATATTGGTGTTAGCAACGTGCTTGTGTTTGTACTATAATAAAATATGATATGCAATAGATTTCTTTTGCAATGCAATATTGTTGTTGGTAACATGCTTGTATTTGTGCTAAAATGAAATATAACCTGCATTGGATTTATTTTTCAATGCAATATTGTTGGAAATGTACTTGTGTTTGTTCTAGAAGGAAACCTATCATGTGTTGGATTTTGATTGCCCTACAATATTATTGTTGGCAATGTGCTTGTGCTTGTGCTAGAAGTAAATCAAGCGTAGGCTAGATATCTTCCACCCTGCAATGTTTTTTTTGGCAATTTGATTGTGTTTGTCCTAGAAAAAACTATAGAATGTGTAAGATTTCTTTTACTCTGCAATTTTTTTGTGAGTAATATGCTTCTATTTACGTTAGAATGAAATTTAACATGTGGTGGATTTCGTTCACCTTAGAATATTGTTGTTGGCAATGTGCTTATGTTTGTGCTAGAAGGAAATCTAGCATGTGCTAGATTTATTTGACCATGCAATGTTTCTTCTAGCAATATGCTTATGTTTGTAATAGAAAGAATGATACTGATTGTTAGCTTTCATTTGAGGTGCAATGTTGTTGTTCGAAATGGGATTCTACTTGTGATAGAAGGAAAGCTAGCACACATTATCTTTCCTTCATAATGCAATGTTCTTATTAGAAATATGTTTGTCATTATGCTAGAAGGAAGGTTAGAATGTGTAAAATTTCCTTCATCTTGCAATGTTATTGTTGAAAATGTGTGTTTGTGATAGAAGTAAATCTTGCATGTGTTAGATTTTTTTCGCAATGCAACATTATTGTTGGAAATGTGCTTGTATTTGTGTTAGAAGGAATTATAGAATGCACTAGATTTCTTTGTTCTTGTGCCAAAAGGAAAACTATCAAGATTTCACCCTCACCAAGGTTAGTGCTCTGATATTGTTCTTGGCAGTGCATTTGTGATTATACAAGAAGGATACCTAGTGATTACTAGCTTTCTTCTAGATACTATTACACTTATGCAACCAATGCTCTAGGGGTGTCATTGTCTCAATAATCACAATGGTTAGAGTTATAGCTTTTGATGTGCCCTTTTATTAAATTTGGAACAATTTATGAAGATCAATGATAGCACAAAAGAAATGTATATAAATATATGTTGTTGTTCGCACTACATTTGTGCTTGAGTTGGAAGGAAAGATAATGGTATAACTTTCCTTTTGGAACAAACACAATAATCCAATCATAATTATTTGATCCATTGAGAGTAATGTGATCTTTGTATAATTTTGAAGTTTATGAATAAATGTATTAGAGGTACACTATATTTTGTTTTCGATGCAATTTCTTTGTTTTTAGAATAAAAATGAAAATTACCTAGTATTTACATTACCAAAACTTTTATTTGGAAGAAAACCTCTAGTTTGGCTTTCGATTATCAAGTTCAAACATCAAACATCCTCACTAAGTGAAATATAAATATAATTTCTCCTTCTCATGGGGCTTTTAGACATCTTATGTAGCATCGATCTTGGAATTTCTTATATTTTCCAAAAGAACATGTTTTGGTTCTTCAACTTGTACAAATTTCTTATGATCATTATTCATACACATGCATCGAGGCTACAAGTTTCATTTCTGAAGTTAAATAGGAACTTGGTGGTTTGATATGAGTTGATATTTGTCATTCTATAATACTATCTACATCTCTAATTGTTTGGTCCACACACACACACACACACACACACATATATATATATAATTTGTACGTAAATTACTTTTTGGTAGTAGGCACTAGATGGTGGGGAACAATGTTTCATTACATACAATATGACTACCATACTATTTAAATTATTGCATCTATATTACTTTTATGAAGGTTGTGGTTTTGCGAAAATATAAAATCACACTTTACATGGTTCAACCTTTTAATTGCAAATTACGATTTAGTTGTTGTTACAGAATTGGTACAAGCTACAAAGGAAAATATAATTTTGGCAAAAGGGATCTATGTTGATCTCCTTATTAATGATCAAGTCGTTGGGCTAGGAAGGGTTGAATCTATCTGGAACTTATTATGTCGGAGAAAGGGTTAATACAGGTTATGTTACAATTTTGATATTTGATGTCACTCAACCACATTTAATTGAGGAGGATGTTAATGAAGGGGACATACATCCATGGAATATCATGGATTTGAGGCACAACATAGGTATCAAAATATTGAAGCATGTGATAAATATTATTGATAGTATAATAAATCTTTTTTTTAGTAAATACTCACCTTATTTACATTCATTTATAGGTGCAAATGTTTCTTCTACATTTTCTATTGGAGACAAGGTAGATTTTCTGCAACATGGAGTGAAGGTGGGTGAGAGCTCCATATTCAATACAGAGATTGGGCATAAAGTGCATAGAAAGATGGTAAAGAAAGGATGCATAGTGGTTAAAATTCAGAAGGTGTTAAAACATGATTCTTCTCTACCACATCCAACTGGATTTTAGCATACATTAGGGGGTGCATTGGAATCTTATGAGATTTGACCAGAATCAGATTTGGAACCTCACTATCATGATCATGCCATAAATATTCCCCAAGATAGGGTTAGATTCATATGTACAAAGGTTTCTCTTACACATGAATGCATGGGAACAAGCATGTGCATTGCCAAAGGAATGCTAGTTAATGTCCGTGAGGATGACATTTTTGAGGGTGAAACACTAGATGAAATGGAATTTGGTGTTTTTTTGGAAGAGATAGATGTAAATTGTGAAATATGCAGAATTGGAGATAAGTTTATACAATGTTTGGTTAGATGGCCAACAAATAAGTTGGTGGACAACAAAGGTCTGATATTAAGGGTCAAGGAAATGTTCCAGGAGCCACCTAAGGAAACGGTGATATGGGATGTTATAGAGGACACAAATCCCTTCAACAAATGGGATGGGTATATTTGTGATGAAAAATATAGAAACTCAATTGATATGCATGTAACAAGGTCATATAAAAGGATTAAACGAGTTATGGAAAAATTTTGCAAAATGTGAAGAGAAAGAAATTTGACTTTTGGTAGCATATGTATGTTATAGAAAATATTGTCTTCAACATGTGGATAAGAAGGCCATTACAGGTGCTAAAGGGGTATGAGACAAATAAATAAAAATGGTATTAGAGAATTTGTCTTGAATTCACCCATGTCAAAGTGCCATGGTCATGGCATACCACCTATTGCTAGAAATGTAAAGGACATGAGATTTAATGGGAATATTATTTGTAAGAAAACATGGTATAAGATACATAAGATTCCTCAAATCACATTCTATAACTACCAGCGTTATTTCCAATATGGACAGATCAAAGCTATTCATGGTCACACCAACACATGCAAAGCATGAGCACACACGGTGGCAACCATAGAAATATTGCATAAAATTGTAATGGATAATTCAGATTTTTCACCAAACCAAACACGTCAAGTTGAAGAAGATGGAACATCTGGTCCTTTAAGATTTCTTCCTTCGACTTACACACAAAATTATTTGCTAAAAGAGATCAATGAGGCTCTTCAAAAGCTCAATTACCCATCAATATCACAGTCAACAATGAGTAAGATCTGGAATACTATGTTTCAAGATGTGGCATTTTCAAAGAACACCAATTTCAATAAATGCAGTGAATGTATTGCATTGAAAGCACATATGAAGCCAACAACTACAAAAGAGTTGGAAGAAAACGAACAAGGTAGGCTGGACAAACATAACAAGATTGTTATGTGTGGAAAATATTGCTACTATGACCATAGAATTATGTCAGAGCAGATTCCAAAGGAATATTTGAGCATTATCCATGATAAAATGGATAAAACAAAGACTTCAATCCCAAGGCTACTTGTCAAATTAAAATATATTGTAGGAACAATTTAAGTTTGTCATTGACAGATATGCTAACACATGGGCATAAGACAGGAGGTTTTGGTCATTTCTCCCTACCATTTGTACATATGGGATCACACTTTACTATTACATCCCTTGCAAAGTGTTGAAGGTACCTTGAAGACCCATAAATTGATATGTATGGTGATCTACTTTATGAGAGTGGAAACTCAAGAAACCCACTTACAAATGCATTACTTGACACCTCTATTTACTCAAAATGTCAAGTGTACAAGGATGATTTTAAACATCTTCCTCCACATTTGTTGTTACAGTTGGACAATGCAGCAACTGATAATAAGAGTCGTTATCTTTTCATGTTTCTATCACTTTTAACTGCACTTGGTGTCTTCATCACTATTGAGGTTGGGTTCTTGCCTGTGGGGCACACCCATGAAGACATAGATGGAACCTACAGAAGAATATCTTCCA